>CALNVZ010001721.1:43611458-43648461 GCA_940671915.1 Paracentrotus lividus | reverse complement strand
GGTTTAGGGTTAGGTTTAGATAGGGTCTTTACTAGTCCAGGGCTGAAGTTAGTCATTCGGTTTGGAAAATTCACTGTGGAGCAATCGCTGGCAGAGGATAGATTGCATAATCTGAATAGAAAAAAGAAATTCGAATTCATATATGATTTCTGCTCTTTTTGCCGATGTGTTATATGTCAAACATAGCCTTATGGTGCAAAACACAATGCCAAAGCATCACTAAAAGGAGACATTCACGGAATTAGAGCAAAATAGTCTCATTTCATGAACACATGATGCTTGATATTGTAAGTAAGGTAGATCTATTCTTGACATACCTGTTTTGATGACATTGTTTGCATCAAGGATGCCAGCAATGTTTGCTACAAGATGACCAGCGAACAGACAGAACAGACTCTTGAGTTTCTCTGCTATACCATCAGAGAGACGATAAAACGTGAGTAGTCGATCAGGGTTGCTACCTCGAGTTGCCCACTCATATATCTGAAAGAACATGAATAAATGTATGAGAGATAGAATACTGAGAACCGTTTACAAGATGACCAGCAAACAAACAGAATACTTGCGAGTTTCTCTACTATGCCTATAAAATGTGAGAGATGTACATGTATACCCGGTTGTTGTGTGTCCGGACGGGTTGTTTGTCCGGACAAGACGGCAATTTTAGGAACTTTGTGATCAATGTTTCATCAATCGATTGAAAATAATATCAGACAATATAACAAAGCACAAATATTCACAAATATTTTTGGTATTTACTGCACAAATTTTGAGAAAATCCAGAGCAACAAATGATGTTTTTATCTGATTAAATGTCCGGACAACGGACCCCCATCCTTCATGTATTACTGTAAGTATGTAATTAATGAAACATGAGAAAATGTGTTATGGTTGGAGTGAAATTGACATTAAATCTAGAACTGATTTTTAATAAACTGCTGAGTAGGTCAAATGGCTTTAATATACAACAAAGAGAAAGATGTCTTTTTGCAAGATGAATTTGGAGCTTACACTAATACAATAAGGTAAAAAATCTACCTTTATCATCTTGAATTGCTGAACATTGTATGCACTTGTCAAATTCAAATCTTCAAGCTTTGATCCAACACCATAGCCTACATACATGTAACACTAAACCTAACTTCAAACCCTTTCTGACACATCTGACACATATCCTTCATCTTTTACAAAATAAAACCCAGACTAAATTTCTCCAGAGCTACAATGTAATATGTTTGATCCCTGTTACACATTTTTGCAACAAGGTGAAATAACATGGTGGTTCAAGTCGAACAAGTCGAAGGTGATCATTAATGCAGAAAGTTAAACAAAAACTTCAGGGAAAATGAACTTTTGACCCAATATGACCTTTGACCTCAACATCTACTTTAACAAACCATTCTTGTTGACTCACCTTGAGAAACATAGGTCTGAATGTCGCCTCAGAGAGTTTCATTACCATGGTGTTTACAGCGTTGATCACATGACCTTCAGTGGTGGATACATCTTCCAGACGACTCTGAAATAAGTCGGATTGACAAAAGATTATTTAATTAGTGATAAAGTTTTTCAGAAATTGAACGATCATAGAGAAGATAACCAATTCTGCTAAGCATTTGCCTGGCAAAACAATATTTATATTTTATTTAAATTCTGCCTAGGCAGTTGAAAGGATGAAATATGTTATCGTCAGTATTTCCATGTAGAATTTTGACATTTTCATTCATATGTCTTCATATTTTATTTGGTCAAAAAAGGTGTAGGAGACAAAGTAAACTATAAATAGTACCAATTTGAAGATGAAATGATGTAAAAGTAAAGAACGTTGGAACCATCAACCCCTCAAACTACCCATAAGGGCCCTTCAACTTATCTTTAAACCATTTACAACCGCTCTTTCTGTTTGAGATCTGACACCATCCCCCTTGACCATCCAGCTCTATGCGCAAAATCATTCATAAACAGCCCATCCATCCTTCACCACTAAAATGCAAATCCACTTGCATTTGTTTATTTAGTTTTTACTCTTTATAATATATCATTTACGAAGGTAATTCTGAGGAGTTAGCAGACTTGTTACGCAAAGTCTCTGAAAGGTTCCTAAAGGGTTAAAGAAATATTTGTTGTTTGTGGCTATCATTACCTGTGTATGTGTTGACCTGTAGTCCAGTGCTTGTAAGAGGAGACTGACTGTAGCATGATGGTGGCTCAGCAGATCCTCCTTGGGTAGTTGATCAAGATGTTCACTCAAGATGGACATTAGAGGACCAATACTCGTCTGAAACACAACAAAGTAATGTCAGTATGCACATCACAGACATGTATATATGCACCAAAACAAAGGAAACAAGTGTAAAGCTCCACATGCACATATAAGCTATAGTGTGTTTATCTTCGGTACATCGATGCAGCACTTTCACCAGAAGAGGAAGAAAAAGATATAACATACATAAACCTCTATGTGGGTAATGCATGCCAGTCAAGATTACACTACAATTTGTTCCTTACAATACAGGATTTCCCTTTCTACAATTTTTGACATAACTCCCTTACACAACACAAATATTGTCTAATATCATTTTCGTTTAATTCCCAAATCAATATCTGGTCCGTTACCAGTTTGTTATTCATATTGCATAGCTAATATAATGTAGTTGGTAAAGATAATTAAAAAAAGTAGTTTTTTTTTTGTAAGCGCTCTGAGTCATGAGCGAATAGCACCCAAAATGTTTATTGTATTGTATTGTTACATGAGTTGACCAAGTGGTGTTAAGTGGACAGCAGATGAAATAAGAAGAAATGGGTATTAGACAAAATGGTAAATAAGCCAAGTGGCAACAAGTGACAATTAGACCGCAAGGTAATTAGACAAACTAGTTAGACCATGTGGGATGAGACCAATCGGGCATTTCTCAAAGCGGGTTTCAACTAATTGGCAATTTACTGAGCATAAAAGTTGTTTAAGTTTATCCTACCTGACTGGTAGAGACGCTGGTTTTGTAGCACTCGCTGACTGCAGGAATAAGAACACGAGGGGGCAGCGCAGTGGAGAGCTGGTGACGACATGCCTTGAGACGTAGCGTTAGCTGAGACTTCTCTTCCTCTTGACGATCACCAGATAGGCGACAAACCTGGGAACATTGACAGAGTAAAAGTTTTAACAGAGTGACACAACCTGAAAATGCAGTCCAAATTTTAATTAGTGTGTAGTTGAATGCTCTGTAGTTAGTATGAAATGAAATGAGGGTTCCTCTAAATTAGAACAAAATTATGTTGATTTTCCTTGCTTTTTCCATGATGGATTTTCAAAATTCCTGGGTAAATTTTTAAAACTATTTTGACGACTTGCACTAAACAACAGACTTACAACATCTTGTCAGTTCCCAGAATTTCCCCTGATTTTGATTCTTTTTTCTAAAATTCCCTGGCTTTCCCAAAATAGAAAAAAAAATGATTTCCTAGGTTTTTCCTGATTTTCAGGTAGAGCGGCAACCCTAGTCTAACACAATGCAGCCCATAAAATACACATAGTCACACTTATTTATGACCAGTATTACCTGTTGAAGCAATTGACCAAGATAAGGACTGAGAAAGTGTGGCAAAGTCTCCAGTATCTTCTGAATTGCTGTCACTGTGCTCAGCAGATGAAGATCAGAACTGAATAATGTCATAAAAGAGTGAAATACTTATCATCATATGTATTTTATTTTCACAAATATCAAGTCTAAGGACAAGTTCCTTGACCCAATTATCCTTTCTTGGGGAGGATGATTGGGGCAATAAACCTGTCCTTGAACACCACTCTTGATGACTTAAATTACAAGTCAGTCATCACCTAAGTTTCCACTTAAATTGCAGGTTATTTCTAGGAATGAAAACATCACAAAAAAGCGCAAAATTATGTACTTCCAAATTCGCACAAAAATCTTTACTAAATAATATTGGCTACTACAGTACATGAACATCAAGTTACGTGTACTTCAGAGCAAAATCTTAGTAACATTGCCCAAAATACAAGCATTTATGTTTTTAATATATTTTCATTTAACAAAGAAATACATAGTATTGTGGAGTAAATAATGTAACAGAAAATTAAACTGACCTTTTGGCATGTGTCTTGCTTGATAGAGTATCAAGTAGAGGTGGCATGAATCGACTGAGGTATGGTATAGCATGGGCCTTCAGACTGCTAACTGCTTCAGCTAGACATAACAGACCACTAGCAATTACCTGTGATAAGAAGAAAGGCAATTTTTTATTTTTTATTAATTTGATTTGATTTGATTTTGAATTTGACCATACATAGAGTATTAAAAAACTTTCACTAAACATGTGTATTTATTACAAAAAAAAAAAAAACCCAACAACTTAAAAACATATAACTTACCATTTTTTTTCTGAATTTGGAAATAGATGGGAAAATTTTATTTAAAGAAATTTGGCTTCCAACATTTTAAAGCATTTGTATCAAATCAATTATAACAATGCTGATATGAAGAGCTCAACTCCATAAGGTACTATCATGCGGTACCTTTTGGAACGTAGCTCTTCATATACACATTGCATGAGAAGGCAGCCTTAAAAAAAAGTAAGATGCTTATATCTAACAAGATTATAACAACATGATCAAACTGCGTCCATGTATTTTTAGCAAAGTAAGTGCAGACGGAGGTAATTTGTGAATCATTTATTCAATAGCTTTTTTTTTTCAATATTTCCATATGTTCACAAAATTTCACTAATACTATAAACAGTTTCAACAGATCCAGAAGTCAACAATGGAACATGCTTAATTTGTCTGAACTCTTACATTAATGTAATAAGTGAACATTTCACATTTCAAACGATGACAAGCAGAATGCATTCCTACCTGGTTGCTGCTTTGTGTTCCCATTACAACATGCAGAGCCACATCCATGACCTCAGTGAACTCCTTACGATGTTCACTACAAAAGAGCTTGCAGAGTAACTTCAAACTATAGAGGGCAGTCTGGCGATTTATATCGAGCTCGTCAGATTCAGTGGTGTTTTCTCGAGATGATTTTGCTATGGTAACCAGTGTGTCTAGCATGCTGAGGAGCAATGAGGTCTGAGGAAGAAATGAATCAAGAAATAAATGAATTTATGAATTCAATACACAGAGCACACATGAATTACTATGAAACAAAATAATATCTTAAATACTATTTGAAAGACAGGGTTAAAGTGAATTCTTCTATAATAAAAAAAATAAAAAAATGTGAAAAGGGATCAAAGTGAATCAAACTCTATTGCTCTGACCATAAAAACAAACTACTGAAAGTTTCAGAGCACATGGAAGACATTTACTTTATCTTAAATCAATGACAATAAAAAAGGCTAGGATTACAGCCATGCGTTGCAAGGCATGCTGTTTGAAAAGCGTTACAGTAATGGTTCTCAAAATTTGAATATGAAATCCTAGAAACATGCATCTTGAAAGTAATGCAACCAATTGGTTTGTAAATTTCAATGGATTCCAGAATGTTTATAATCATGTTGGCAAAAGAAAAATGAGCTAAATCAAATAAATGTTAATTTTAATTTCATTCATGTTTTGGTGCATATTATCAATGAATGTTGGCAACAAAGGACTGATAACTTGAGAAAAATATCATTAGAGACAGAAAATAGTGAAGTCAGAAGAATAGAATATCATCACACCTCTTCATCTGTAAATCCCTCCTTGTTTTGGATGAGTTTATTATTGAGTAGCTCCATAGCTTTCCTTCTCACGGTAGGGAGCCGGTTACCTAGGAGACCAGATACCACTCCGATAAACACCTTGGCTGGAAGAAGGTAGTTGACCTGATGGAAAAAAGAATTGAAGTGATTCATTCATTAAGAAAATGATTACAGTTGAAAAACAAGATTAATGATGTTAGTTGTAACCATAGACTATTATTTATTAGGCCTTTGAAATATAGTTATACAGAATTTTTAGTCCACTGGTACTTCTACAAATATATATTTTGCATTTCGCAGTTTAAGTCTACAGTTAGTCGGGGAAATTGGCAAGTAGATTATTTCATGATTTTTGGAAACCTTTTCATGACTATAAGTAAACTTATAATAAAATAGCCATTTTCAGGAGGATGGACAAGCAAGATTAATGAAAATATATGGTTTATACAGAATTACAAGTAATCATAGTACTAGTCAGAACAACAAACATTGACACAATTATAGCGAGTGAGTCTTTTATCCATTAAAGCCTGTTTTTAGAATAAACTCTTTCTACATATTAAGCGAATTCAATTCAATTCTACATTGTGTTCATCCAATACATTCAAAATAGTGCTGTACATACACAGTTCGCGATCAAAATTGCAGAACACAAGCATAATATGTACAATGATTATAATGAACAACAAACTTTTAATAAGGGATATAATAAGAGATGAATGTACCTTAAAAAAAGGGATATAATAAGAGATATTTACCTTATCAAGGACATCATAGGCCTTATGAAGGAGAGCTCTCCAGAACTTTGCAGTATTAGGATCAGTATTATCTTGGATACAATGAGCTACATGAGTGATGTAACATAATGTTTGTTCCAAGAGCCTGTAAAGAACGAGTACAAAACATTCTTAATGAGGACATTCAAAAAATGATGATGATAAATACAGTAATAGTTGCATTTTATAAAGTGCTTTTTGCCTTCAGATACACAAGGCAAATAGCAAAAGAAAAATCAGAATCAAATGAGTGTTAGGATCAGTGTTGTCTTGTATGCAGTGAGCCACATGAGTGATGTAACACAATGTCTGCTCCAGAAGCCTGTAAAAAACAAGTACCGGTACAAAACATCATTGGCAAGAACTTTTGTGGATACAAAGCATCAAATGATTCCAAACAGGGTAGTACCTATTCTATAAAGTACTTTTAGCCTTGAGCTACTAAGGGGAAATAGTGAAAGGGAAATCAGAACTCAAAAGCTCAAGTTTCTTGGTCGCTGTCTCCAGAAAGCTGGAATTGATAGATAAACTTTGACAGAAAGATACAAGGAAGGAGAGCAAGAGGAAGAAATAGGGTGACGTATCTCAAAAGAATAGCCGGAATGGAGTGCGAAGTCAACTCCATAACTCATAAAATACTCACATAACAGGGAGGATTGACAAAGAATGATCACCTATACACTAGCAGAAGAAACCATGGGTGCATAAATAGCCAGTACCTGTCTCACTTGATTTCACAATATACTATGTGTGATCTTTATCACAATGCTAAAGATAATGGCCATGTAAAACTCCTTTTCAATTACATGCATGTACAATCATAATCTTTTATACTTACTTCTGATAAAGAGCTTGCATCGTAGCAGATCTCTCCTCTGAGTGATTGACAAGCTGAAAGAAGAAAAAGTAAAAATTTATCAACACAATTAAGCAAGCAGTTGGTTGTTGTCCCCAATTGAAGAGAAATAATAACATACATTGTAACCAATTCATATGAACATGCTTTTGAAAAGCTGTGTTAGATGGCTACGTATGAGCAAGTTGGCGCAGAATAGGTAAGAACTGATGCTTCATGTATGAGGCTAGCGATGTAAAACCGGCATAATCTACATGCTTTAACGCACCCAGGTGTTAAACTGGGTACTTGGGAGGATAATTCCATTTGTACTGCTAGCAAAGGCCATTGGATTGAATCCATTGAATGGGGTAATATACAATGTAGTAAAACGCTGTGAGCAAGTATTAATGGGATCACATTATATAAAAGACAATTATTTTATTGTAATCATACTTTGATGGAAATAGGTGTAGTAACTCATGACTAATTAGCCATTCAAGAAAAATTACAAAAAATACACTGCCAAAAGTATGGCATTTACCCTACCTGTGCAATGAATGGATCACTGACAAGAAGTTGAGACAGGAATCCAACAGAAGTGAACTTGAAATGCCTCAGTTGCCTTGGACTATGTGTGTCTTGGTCAAAGATCAGGTCCTGTGAGGTCGCACCCTTTGACCCTGGGGTCACACCAGCAGAACGTGTTGACCTGGTTGAGTGAGAGGGCGTCTTTGCAGTACCTACACATGTATGCAGGAAAGTAAAGAATGTTATATGTTGTCAATGATTTCTATCAAATACAGGACATAAGAGCTCAATTCGACAGATGGCTAATGTTCTCAAGTCGATCAATAGATGTACATGTAAGCTGCAATACTTTGGTCAATGAAATGGAATGAGTACACTTTACTGCTACTACAGTGATCCATGAGATTGGATATGGATCAGAAAGACTAACAAGCATCTAATGACAGGGGTAATAATATTGTAAAGCACTTCAGGATGACATTGTTTCTGTGCTTACAGAAATCAACTAACAGCACCATTAACTTTACCTTCTTTCTTTCCTTTGAGGGTTGCTAGATATCCAAGCATCTTGGTAAGACTTATCACTTGTGTCTCAGGATCAAAATGATGACAGAGAGTCAACCAGAACTCAAGGTTCCTTCCAGGGCCCTAAAGACATAAAGATAGAAATAATGATAAGGGTGGTTTCTTACAAATGTTCAAGGTCTATCAAACAACTAACAACACGCAAATTTAATACTTAAAGTGGAATATTAAAGAAGAGGCCAATCTCGTTCAATTCAATTGCATGATCAAGTTTAGTACATAAGAAACAGAACACCGTTTAGTTGATCCCTTTAGCATATTGCATTCACGAGAAATGCAGCTTTGAACATTGTATGTACAATCGGGTTCAATTGGAAGATCCGTGGATATTTTTAAGGGCTATTTGATGACGTCACAAGTGTGAAGAGCAAACCCGGAAGTAATGCATGATCATATCTATTTCTATCTATAATGCATTATAGAAAGATAAAACAATCGGACCGATTAGGAATAAGAAAATCAATCAATAAGAAAAGTAGAAATAACAAATAATTATGTTAGGAAATAGAGGAAACAAATAAATAACATAAAGGGAAAAACAGATGAAACATAAGAGTAAAGAGAGAAAAAACAATGAATAACATAAAGGAAAAAAGAAAAAAAACAAATAAATAACATAAAGTAAAAAAGAAACAAACAAATGAATAAACATAAGGAAACGAGAAAAAAACAATGCAAATAACATAAAGAAATGAGAAAAACAAAAAATTAACATAAGGAAAGACGAGAAAAAAAAACAATGAAAACATAAGGAAAAAGGAAAAAAAACAGATGAAAACATAAGGAAAGCGAAGAAAAACAATGAATACATAAAGAAGTGAGAAAAACCAATGAATACATAAGGAAAGTGAGGCAAAAACAAAGAATGAACATAAGGAAAGAGAGAAAAAACAATGATACTATAACAGTAAGAAAGAGAGAAAGCAGATGAATAAAATAAGAAAAGAGAGAAAACAATGCAATAACATAAAAAAATGAAAAAAACAATGAATAACATAAGGAAAGGTGAGAAAAACAATGAATAACATAAGGAACTGAGAAAAAACAATGAATAACATAAGAAAGTGAGAAAAACAATGAATAAACATAAGGAAAGTAAAAAAAAAATGTAAGTAACATAAGGAAAGTGAGAAAGACAATGAATAACATAAGGAAAGAGAGAAAAACAATGGATAACATAAAGAAATTGAGAAAAACAACTGAATAACATAAGGAAAATGAGAAAAACAATGTATAACATAAGAAAGATAGAAAAAACAATGGGATAACATTAGGAAATTGAGAAAAAACAATGAATAACATAAGGAAAGAGAAACAATAAATAACATAAGGGAAAGCGAAATATTTCAACACCGATGGTATGGAAGGAGATACAAACGGATTACATCAGGAAATAGAGAAACAAAAATAACAAAAAGGAAAGTGAGGAAAACAATGAATAAAATAAGGAAAGGTATAAAAAAAAAAAAAGATAATGCAGTACAATACATGTATAAAGACTTATAGCTGGCAGCATTCAAGCTGTGCAACTTTCCCTCACACTGATGCATGTCATCAAGAAACCCCTCCAAATTACTTGATGTTTCAATCTACAGGGAGGACAGTAATTGTCCTCTAACTCCACTTCGTTTCCCGTTTCACGAAAATAAAAAGCAAAGATTGTTCTTACACACCCCACTGATTCGTTTCGTTAATATGATATAAGATCTTTTACTATTCCCACTTTAAGCAGTCAAAATATCAAGAGAAAATATCTGCAAGCAAAAATATGCCTTAACAGGTACACACAGCGTATCAAAAGGTGCTATAAAAGTAAAATCAACACAAAAAAAGTCTAATATACGACAAAAAATTCTTTTGTAAATAAGTACGTTCTAAGAATGTGTTATCCCCTTTTCAGTCACTGCATGTCCCTTCATATACTCCCAAACCAGCACAAGATCCTTATGCTCAAGTGGAAGAAAAATTACTGGAAACAAAATTTGCGGTAAACATACGATTAACGATAGAAAGAAAAAACCAGGTTGTAACAAGATTGGCATTTTTAAAAGACAAGAACTGTTTTTTTTTTTTTTTTTTTTTGTTACCAGTGAGATGTAATGGTTCAGGTGAGAAACCAGGTTGTAACCTGAATGTAATGTACCTTTGTCTCCGTCTCTTCTGGAAGCATGGCCGTTGCTCCTTTGGTGGCGTATCCACCAATAAGCAACAGTACAACCCTCCAGAGATACTCAGCCCCGCCTACAGACTGGACCAAATGGGTGAAGAGAGGAAGACGACGATGCTCTGGGATGTGAGGGAATGCATCCACAAAGGTCTGCATCACCATGGTAACAACATCCTCCAGGTTGCCTGCCAGGGAGGATGGGAGTGACTGGTCCTTGCTGGCCTGTAGGAGAAGAGAATAAGGGGTGAGGTATGGGGTAAAGAAGAGTTAAGTTTGTTAAAAGGTACTGAAAGACCTAAAATTGAACTTGTGCAAATTTTAAAAAAAAATACTTCAATCATTCAT
This sequence comes from Paracentrotus lividus, assembly GCA_940671915.1. Lineage (NCBI taxonomy): Eukaryota > Metazoa > Echinodermata > Echinoidea > Camarodonta > Echinidae > Paracentrotus > Paracentrotus lividus. Next base: position 43,637,519 of record CALNVZ010001721.1, on the reverse strand, counting down.
TTATTTTGTGGCATGAAACTTTCTTGAATCTAAACATTAGACAAAGTTTCATCCATGTATACCTCAGCATTTTCTTGAATCTAAACATTCAAATCTGTTTCAGGGGGAAAATACAGTAAGTTGAAATGTCGCCACAATGTTCAACATTGCATTTTTAGTGGAGGGTTTTAACTCTACACAACTAAAAAGTTGAATTCTGCTCTAACACTTCGGACAGAAGTCAGAAGGGTCATAACCCAGAAAAATGCTGAGGTATACAGCTGAATAATTTGGAGGTATATATCTTGCCTAATCTTTCTTGCATTTGGATCAAAAGCTTAATATTTTGACAACAACAAATCATTTTGGTTACCTTGACCAGGGCAGGGATAACAGTCTGCACTGTCTTATGGATGATCTGGAAACTATGACTATCATCCTGTCTGAGTAGGCTAGCTCCCATGAAGGTGAAGATAGCCATGATGTTATGCAACACATGTTCCTAAAAAACAAAGACAAATTATATGATTAAAGTTTTGTTGTGTTCATTCGCTACGCAGCTTAATTAACAGGCATCATGTATCAATGTACAGTAGTTTAAAAACAAGTGGCAATGCCCAATAGTCAAAACAAACAAAAATATCAATCAATCCAGAAAAGATGTACAAATGTAAGACATACATGCCATGCATATCGGTATGCGTAATGTAAGATAATACATGTACATGTACCTGATCAAATTATCATTTTTATAAATTTCTATTAATAATAAATTCTCACCGTTATAGTACCATATTCAGTTGAAACTGACCAAATCACTTACTGGATAAAATGAAAACTCCCCAAGATATTCAGATTGTTCATTTGATCGGTATAAACCTTTAGAATGCAGTACATGTGTATTTCAAAGATTTCTTGACAGTGGCAAAAGGGCAAAAACAAAAACATTAAAAAAAAAATAAAAAAAAAAAAAAAAAAATGACTTACAGGGAAGAGTTTAGCAGCAGTAGCAAGTAAAAGAAGAGCATGGTTGTGTGTTTGAGGATTGTCTGAGGTACGAATACATTGCACCACAAGCTCAACACTGAACTGCTCTTCTGTTATAAGTGGCCCTGTAATGATGAAAAGGATCAAAAACAGATTAAAATGTGTTTATTTGTTTCAATTACAACTTGAATGGTACATGAAAAGGCCTTATGATAAGTCATAATTTTGTGCAATGTAAATTCTTCATATTCTTTGCTATCATTTTTACAATACTAGTCTGTTTGCTAGAAAATGTAATGTCTTTCCCAAATAAAAAGATGGAGAGGTTAAACAAGCAACAATAACTTCAAATAACTTGAGAGAGAATATTTTATAGTAAAATGTGGTATCAAATCATATCTAATTTATGATGTTCATCTTCAAATGTAGAGTAAAACAAATGTGCACACACAAATTGTCCATGTTCTTTGGACAAATAAGTACATGAAATTAAAACGAAATGAAATATTCCCTGGATTTTGAATCATAATAATAACAAATAAATTAACATAAATTTCTATGATGAAGTGCAATAATACAGCTAAAATGATTTGTTTTAGGAAAAAGATCTCCCTTCATGAGTTTACATCTTAGGATCTTTTCAATAATTAGGGAAGGGCTTTTACCTGCATCTTCTTCTACATCCCCAAGATGATCACATATATTGAGGATGGTTGTGAGGAGGAGCTGCTTGATGTATTCACTGGAACCTTGATCTGTGGCTGGTAGCTCTAGGCATCTACAAAAAAAAATAATAATAATAATAAATAAAAAAGGCAAAAATAAAAAATACAACAGAACCAGTGTATGAGAAGTCTTAAAATATTTATGTGATTTTGAAACTCCAGAAGAGGATTTCATCAACATTTCTTTCTGACAAGTTGTCAAATCTGAAATCTTGACTTATATTGATTGGCAGAGAAGCATTGCTACTATGATAACTGTCAGATAAAACAGGAATTGTCAGATACAATTACCCACAAGTCCTGTCCTTTTCCTTTCAAGAAATGCACTCAGGGCCTCAAAACAAAAAGTCATGTGATTAATCTGAATAGTACAAAATTCCACTCCCCTATCTCTATATGTAGAGTTGTGATTAACATGTATCATAAATCAAATTAAAATCAACTCAAGATGAATTCATTTATATATTCCTGAGAACCTTGATCATCGAATTTTAGATTTAATGAACTAAACTCTAGAACAGCAGCTTTCTTTGGAAGAATAAAAATCAGAAAGCACATCACACAAACTTGACTGAAATTCAATAACAATAGGAAATTTATGAGTACTTGAAAGTGGCAATCAATGACAGAATACCATTGGAAACCAGAGAACAGAAGCAAAACCCTGATTAAATAGAAATCAACTCAAAAGCTGAGAAGAGTAAAGAGCGTTGGTACGATGGTATGTCTGTCTTCCATCTTGCCAAGTATAATTAAATAAGAAAGATTAAGTGAAAGAGGCCATCAGTGGCAATAGGTAGAATATCCCACTGAAAACCGGATAACAAAAACAAATAGCAGACTAAATAGAAATAAACTCACAAGCTGAGGAGAGTAAACAGCGTTGGTACGATGGTGTGCCTGTCCTCCATCTTGCCAAGTTTCCTCTGCTGAAGGTTCTCTAAAATTGTCATCACCCTCTGCCACGCCCTGCCCTCGCTTGTTGATGACTGTGCAGCAGTATCGTCAGCCGCCTTCTGCTTTTGCCTGAAGATTAGAACATCGGGGATAATTCACAATGAACAAATCTTCAAATATTTACCCATAATAACAACTTCACAGGACATGAACAATCATAAAGATATTTTGCCTGCTATGTTCATTTGCCATGCCAGTATATTCCTTTACATTATGTTTATGATCATTGCCATAGTGATGATTTACCTTTATGAAATTGCATATATTTTTAATGACACAATATTACAGTGTTTTGTTTTAGTTTACCTGACAAAAGCAGATTAAAGATTAACAAAAGAATGCATACAGTCAACAAGTTTGGATATCTCAAATAATTTTCTCTTTATGTATGTTCTATTGTTTATAAACTTTCATAAGTTTAAGTCAAAGATATTCCTTCAGTCCCCAAAAATTCAACTAAGGCATAGTTAACTGTTAATTTGAAAAATATACCCTGAAGAACAAGATAGAAGCAAAGAAGGAGAAAAAACTTTAAAGAAAGTGCTTGAGAATAAACTTACCGGACTCTTCGTGCATCTTTGACGCTCTTTGGTTTGTGACCGACTGTGATCTGACTCAGTTCTTTCACAACCTGTGATGCCTGCAATGGGAGCTGAACATCAAAGAAAACAAAATTATACATGAATATTCTCGCTGTTTGAAATTTGCTTCAACACTATAATATAGAGCTTTTTAAAGAATAACACATTGACAACCAATATACTGCACTCACACACTCTTTGTAAAAAATAGCTACACATATTTGTGTATTAATGTATTCTGACAAAGATTGTGCTACGGTCAAAAGCTCAGGCTCTTTCTGACTCAATTTTACTCAACTAGATCTCTCTTATTGGGTAGGTAGTTTCAATATTTTTGTAGTTGTAATTTTTAAGATTGATATTACACAATGTATGTACTCGCAATTCATTGTTCATATATTGAAATAAAATAATATGCATGTCAATGAAATCCTATGAATAAAATACAACAATTAACAAAAAAGAAAGAAAAAGATCAAATACATTATGATTCTAAATCATTCATCAACCCACCTTCTTGATAACCTTAGCCAGCAGATTAGCTGTAGCTGAGCTGTTTGTATCTACTTGAAGATCTATCAATCTGGCTAGGATCGCCTGCTGGATAGCTGGCGTAGGGAGTGCCATGAAGAATGCTCCAGTAATCTGTAGAAATATTGAAACAAATCAGTTAACAACAGTTATTTTGACTCGCCATATTTGTTTTACTAAATAAATAAAAACATCATTGACTCAATTGTACAGTGTACAGTCATGTAATTTGTACTGGTATTCAATGTATTATGCAGACATAAAAATTAGCAGGCATTTCACTTTTGCAAATCTTGCCTCCTCATAAAATTTCAGGAAGTGTTATGCGTGCAAAAATGTTTGCTTTTACAGTAACGTAAAACTACAAATTTGACATCTCTCATTTTACAAAACTCACTTAAAGATAATCTTCAGTAGTAGTCATGATGAAAAAATCAAAACATACTTGTTCATACCAGAATCTCAAGCATAGGAAATAAATACTACAGACCAAAGGAATTTACAGAAAATTGTGTATTTGCTGAGAAAAGAGCAAACTAAGCATAATTTCTGTAGCTGGTCTGGACGTCTGCGAAGTGCGTACTTGGCTCTTGCCATGTGGAAAGTCTATGCGTATATCATGTGCACGCAGTTCGCACTGGATCTGTGTGTGTGTGTTGTGCCGAGACTGCAGGCAAGATAGCGGTCTACTCCAAGTCTCAATTTGACCGACTGTTTCGATATTTTCTCCAAATTTCTTCTGAAATCATTATCAAAACGTGAGTGTAATCTTGTGTAGGTATATTTTAATGGAACAATATGAGGACATATCTTACAGATTCATCCCAAATTATTTTGGCTGTAAGAACTCAAGCTTTGCTTTAACAAGCAGGCCTCATGGTGCTAACATGTGAAGTACTTTGCAAGAATTGAAGAACTTACCTGTTTCAAAGCCATTTCTAATGGAGACATCAGACCTGTGCAAACCGGTTTCTCTCGACTAAGAACTTCCAGGAGGAGATCAAGGCACTTCTGCTCTGACATCAGGTGGGATGTCTGAGGGGTCATGTGACTTAGGATGCAGTGCAAGCTGTTGGTCTGGTCAATACTGAGGGCGCTCTCTGCAACAAAAGCTTGGACTAACAGATCTTGAAGGAGGTCCATCAGAGATGACAGAACAATCTGAAAGGGGGGGGGGGAATATTGTCACATCAAAGTAAAATTGTTGTACATGAAGTTGTTTCCAAGAATCCAAGCTTAGGGGTTTCAATTGTGATCTTCTTTGGTTTGATATATTTTGGTGAAACGACCTTTGCTCTGATGGCAATTATTCCACATTTTCATTTCGTGAAAGATTCATCTCAGATATACATGTTGGGTTAGGATTAGAAACAAAATATTATTTAGACAAAATCTAGAGTAGGAAAAAGTTATAAAACATCTCTTTCCAAGAGGGGCGCAATACACAAGTTTGTTCACCAAAATATAAAATTCTTATTGACATGATCGACTGTTTCTATGTTTCGGGTAAAATTTGCAACCTGAGGGACAGTCAACGTAAGCGCAAAACATTTTTACAAGTACATCCTCTAAATACTTTCATTAGTACATGAATACTTCATAAAAACATGTCTCAATACTTCATCCACTGTTGAAGGTCAACACTTTAAACGACCATATTACAAAAGCAAGGACTTACTTCCAAATCTACTTCCTCAAGAAGTTGAAGAAGTGCTCTCTGTGCCTGATGTGGAATGCCCTCCTGCTTCACATACTCTAAGATCCATTCCAGGCATTGATTTGCCTGTATAGCAGAAGATCCTTTCAAATCGGGCGATGCTTCAGCTTTCTTCTGCTTTGGGAAAGTGATGACTGGCACCTTGCTGGCTTTCATGAGTGAGTTCCCAAGAGCCTGAATTTGAAAAGGTGAAACAATCGTGAGAATACTTTAATGATAAGTAGGCATTCACAATAGAAAGCTTTCATAACAGTGTTTAAAATCCTCAAGGGAATGGTGAGACTGGACCCCCGTCAGTTTTTCACCTTATCAACTCACACAACAACTAGAGGTCACTCCCTAAAAATCTTCAAGGAGAGGTCCCACCTAGAGGTCAGAAAGTGCTTCTTCAGCAACAGAGTGGTGGAAGACTGGAACAGACGACCCCAAGAAATAATTGACTCAAATTCTATTGATGTCTTCAAAACTCGACTGGATAAACACTGGAAGACTGAGCTTTTCAACCTCTCTTAATCAAAATGTCTTGAACCCATGCGCATGTGCAATACCAAAGTAATGACAATTTCAAAGTACATTGTATAGATAGACTAGACCGAGGATTACAGGATCTACCTCTCCTCGTATCCAGATGATGATGATGATAAGCTGATAATACTTCATTGACAAAAAAAACAATGTATTTTTAAAATGAAATGAAGACTGAGTTTGTATGAGTCGAAGTTTTTGTGGTGCTATCGTTGCGATCCTTTGGCTGATGCTCAGATAAAAGAATCACATAAACTTGAACTCATACAAACTGAGTCTTTGGTTTAGAATATGGGCCATTTGGTATTTAGAGGAATAAAGGAAATACAAGAAAAGAGAAGAAATTAATTCAATTAAACAATGAGACAATACTAAGCTGGGATTTTCAATTCAAGTATTTAAAACACAAAAATGAGGTGGAAAGGAAAGAGCCTTCAATTATCTCTCACAAACATACATGTTTGATGTATCCAGAATCCAGTTCAATAGCTTCTTTCTTCTTGAGTAATCTCTGGACAAGCCAATAGTAAGGGCCGGCACTGTCTCCATGGTAACTATCGCCAATGGTCTCCAGGCATCTCATAGCCACAGATCTTACTGGTTCCAGGGGGCTGGACAGTGACATCAACAGACAGGGAATAACTGGAAAAACAAAATCAAGAAGCACATCAAAAGAAATTTCCTTGTGACGAAAGTGATAACATTATTCCTTATGAAGCTGTCAGTTGTGGCTGAATCACAAAACTTTCAAGAAATGGATGGTGCTTATGTTTATTAATTATGCGAATGTCACATTTTGTCTATTTTTGGTATCTGCTATATCAGTTAAAATGTGTTTGATGTCCCATCTATCCCTTGAATTTATCCCTTGTATTGACCTTATCACAAATCTAATCAGAATGTCTTCCCATGGTGATATACTGTATACTATCATCAAGCTTGAAGTAAACATTACAGTTAAGCCGTTCCCGAGATATTGCAATAATGGGTAATCGGGACAGATGTACATGTTCGGAAAATCTTGCAACACGATGCCTCCGGCGCCCTCATCATTCTACGTAATCAACTTACCACTGCTTTCCTTTCCCAGCAAGGAACCAAGTTGATCCTGCTCAAATGAGCCAAACAAGGCAGCAGCCATGTTCAGGCACCTAACTTGAAACAGTGGCGAAGGTTTGAATCCCATTGGCTGAGAGGACATCACATGACCTATCCATCCTACGCTGAGCAGCTTCAGGAATGATGTGGAATCAGCGAACAGATTCTGTAATGATTTGAATTGAGATTCATGGAATCAGATTAAGAATATGGAGTTTTGTGAAATGACATAAGATATCAAGACTCTTATAAGATACAGCAGGCATAATTGGAGAAAACCATATTGTACAGAAGGCTAAATTATACCATTCAATTCAGATCGGTATTAGGTTTTGAGATGAACTAACTTTTTTACCCGTTCTAAAAAATGACATGTAACTTAAACAGTAAATCATAACAAAAACTTTGTCAGACATGATTTTAATCAGATCATTGTGGTAATATTTACCTTGATAAGGTAGAATGAAACTTATTAGGAGTTATCAAATTCTACAATCTATGATCCTGTTTCAATAAAAATGGGTTGAAAATGTACAAATGTAAATCACTGCTGCGTTTGCTAAGCAAGGTAATAATTAGTTAACACTACATGCATAGAAACAAAAAATTTAATATTAATCTAAACTCTATCTAAAAGTTGCCTATTATTAAGGTGTATCATTTCATGCTATGATAAAAATGTACAATACCTTAATAACACTCTGCATGATATTCCTGAATCCTTGCTTAGTCTTGTCTTTCAGATGACATTCTGTTGACCCTTGGGTCAAGAGGTCAACAAGCTGGAGCAGAAAGGTCACAAACTGACCTCCGACTTCACCTTCTTCTGTGCCAGGAACCCACCATTTGGAATCTGGAAAGACACAACAGGCTTCCTTTAATTATCAAATGATTTGAAAAGTGAAATTTATTTTTATTATCGAATGCATGCTTGACATGCTTAGCATGCCATCCATATTACATAATCTTTTGTTACGGTCACTCTCATGTTTTGAGAAGCAAACCTATAGTATCAATCTTGGATCAAAGCCCGGAGTTAGGCTCTCCAGTCTCTTGCCGCGTAGAATAATGAACGACAAAATTCCCGCCTCGAATGAAGAAATACTATACGCCATTATTATTTAAGGACAATATTTTACAAGGGACCAATTCAATGGAACGCTTTGCAAAAGTACATTAAATCATCCCCAACACTAAGCTCATTTAAATCAAAATTGACGTCATTTTTAATCAATTTATATATTAAGCAAAGTACTGACAATCTAATCAAAAATTTGTATCAATAAACCAGTGGATTTGTTATGTTTTGTTTGATGTCATTACTGTTTTGTTATATTATTATTGTTTTATGTTATTTTTATTGTAAATACATAGGTCATATAGTATTGTAATATTTATATGTTTTGGGGTCAGCATCACATAAGGGCCCAATTCCTTCTTGACTGCTGCCCACTCATGCATAATTTTTATTGTATTCTATTGTATCTTATTTTTACCTTGTATTCATATTATCTGATGTTCATGTTTTTTATGCTTGAGACAAATAAATGGAATTGAATTCAATTTACTATCTACAACAGCGCGTCGATTCTGCTTGCAAGGCCAATCCTCCTTCACATTCTCCAACCTTCAAATCCAAAGTAAACAGGCAACAGTATCAGCAATCTGTGAAGGTTACTACATATGTGGGAGATGCATGAAATCACGTAGAAGAGGGGGACCATGTGGTGACTGTGCAAGACATGAGAGAATGGCACTATCAGTGTTAAAAGGACAGGCAAAAGCAGATTAGGATTGCTAACAGGTCTTCACAAGGCTGGGCAACGGTGAAAGAATACGTCACGGATGACCTTGCCCATGACTCAGATGATGAGAAAAGACTACGGAAGGCTGAAAAATTTGCAGCCTCGAAGAAGGCCGAGCAAACGAAGAAATCTGGGAAAGCTAGGCCACAACCATATTCCCGCTCACTAACTCATTTTAGTGCTGGTCTACATACCAATTTTCGCCGATTCCGACCAGCCAGCGTCGCTTCCCCGACACCAGGATATGTTTCCAGTGCAGGGTCACTGCCCACATCAGCTCTTCCTGCCCAGTGCTAAGAAGAGCACAAATTCAACTTAACCGCTAACCGGCACCTCCAGGACGCCATGCACCAATCTGTAAACCTTTTTTGTCTATTCATTTGTATTTGCTTTCTGTTGTATGAGGTAGATATAGAAAATAAATTCACTTTCTAACAGAACGTAAGTGGAGGTAGAAAGTCATTATTGATAAATAAAAAAAGAAGGTGTTTTTCAAATATCGACTCAAATCTAAAACTTTGATTTACATTGTAGGATTCTTCAGTCATAACTCTACACTTTGTAAATGAGCAAAAATGATACATGTAGGAAGCCAGCGAGACTCTGAACTGAAACATCAAGATATTGAACCTGAGGCCTGGGATATGAGACTAGCTGGAATCCCATTTTCTTTCCTCATTTTCATATCATATTTCTGGTCAGATTTCCCATTTGTGACTCATTATATCAAAATGAGGCACAAGTCGCCAGAAAAGAGTCAAAGATATCAGCAAAATAATCCATTTCACAATATTTTCCCCTTATCATTTTACTATCTTTTTTTTTTTACAGAGTACACATGATACATTGATTCAGAAAATCAAAATATATTTTCCCTAAAATTTGACATTTTTTATTGTTTCGCCCATTTCCTTGACACTTTGTAAAGTTTGCTCAGCAACTTGTCTATCATTTTGATGTGATACACAACAATTGCTGTAGGAGTGTTTAACTTAAATGTTTAAATTTAATATGATATTTGATTATGTGTAATGTAATTTGGTTGCACCTTTTTATAAGCTCTGCTTTCTCCGGGGTCACCAAATCATCCATTAATGTATTTTTTTATTTTTTTTAAATATGTTGTTATCACTTTGTTTGTATTTTGTATATTTGTTGATGGTTAGACAATAAATGAAAATGAAATGAAATTGTTCTAATTTGACTTTTAGGTTTGATTAACAGGTACCATGGGTACTCACCCGGTGCTAGGGATGATACTGACGGTGCAAGAGAGAGCACCATGCTTTCCAATGCCCATACCATGGCTTGCACCTGTGATGAATGGAGGTATACCATGCTAGCTAAACGGTGCTTTCTCTTCAATGTGAGCAGGACAGTAAGGTGATGGTGTAGCTGGGGAGGGAGTTCAGTAGATGGAACACCTGTTGGCTGGAGGCAGCCATCTTGCTCTTCTGTATTCTCCCCCTGTGTGTGTACAATATTTCAATGATAATTAACTCATATCTGTTAAATGTATATCTTATTGTCTGTTAATATAAATTATCAAAACTGGCAACAAATGCTGTTTTTATACCAATATCTATCAATTCTGTAACACTTTAAATTTCTTAGTGAATCATTCTTTCCCCAACAATACTTAGTAATGAAATATCAGATTCTCATAATAATAGTGTAAACAAAAATACAGAAAAAAGATATTCTAGCAAATATCGTCTTTAACTATTTAATAATTTAACAGAACTAGATGAATCTTCGACCGCGCATGGTCGGAAGGCATGCCTCCGTATTGCCACATCGGAAAAAAAAGGCATGCGCATGTTGAGTATTTTACATCCATTTATACCATGACATCTTTGAGATATTGACCCCAAATCTATTAAAGTGGTATCATCAGAATTATTTCCAACTCAGGAAGGATGGCTACTGATGTAATAAAAAGGATAAACATGTTTAAGTTGATCTGTCAAAGGTCCTTCAGAAATTGCACAAACGAGTCATTTACATAAATAACCAGTGACCTTTGATGTCCTGACCTCAAAAATCTAATCAGTTCATCTTTCCTCCCACATGACCCAAGTTTGAAGTTGATCCATAAAACGGTTCAGAAGTTACAGCAAGAACGTGCCATTTTCATGTATACAATGACGTCTGTGACCCTTGACCTTTGACTTCATGACCTCAAAATATAATAAATTCATTGTCCCTACCATATGCACACATGACCCAAGTTTGAAGTTCATCCATCAAACTGTTCTTAAGTTATCGCAAGAACAAGCCATTTTCACGTACACAATGTCCTCTGTGGCCTTTGAACTTTGACCTCATGACTCTAAATTCTAATCAGTTTATTGTCCGTCCCATATGCACATATGACCCAAGTTTGAAATTGATCCGTCAAACGGTTTTTAAGTTTATTGCGAGAACAAGCCATTTTCATGTACACAATGACCTCTGTGACCTTTGACCTTTGACCTCATGACCCTAAAATCTAATCAGTTCATTGCCCCTCCCATAGGCACACATTACCCAAGTTTCAAGTTTATCCCTCAAACGGTTATTAAGTTATCGCAAGAACAAACTATTTTTATGTATACAATGACCTCTGTGACCTTTGACCTTTGACCCCAAAATCTAATTAGTTCATTGCCCCTCCCATATGCACACATTACTCAAGTTTGAAGTTGACCCGTCACACAGTTCTTAAGTTATTGCGAGAACGAGCCATTTTCATGCATACAATGACCTCAGTGACCTTTGACCTTTGACCTAATGACCCCAAAGTCTAATCAGATCATTGTCCCTACCATATGCATACATGATCCAAGTTTGAAAGTGATCCGTCAAACGGTTCTTAAGTTATCGCGAGAACGAAAACGGGACGGACGTACGGACGGACGGACGGACGGACGGACGTACGGACGGACGGACAACCCGAAAACATAATGCCTCCGGCACCACCTTCGGTGGCGGAGGCATAAAAATAAATGCAGAATATGTGTTCATTCCGTCATTCATACAATTATACATCTTCAAAAATGTTCTTTTCACAATTATTATTATTATTTTTTTTGTTGTTAAAGATCAGCAACATCATAGGCGACAATCGCTCCACAATCTATCCCCAACTTAACTTCCGCACAGGACTTAACACAATACATGTACCTAACATTATACAAGAAACATAACATAAAACCCATACCTAACCCTACATTTCAAATGAAATAAAGCAAGGAGCAATCATCGCCAGCTCATTTATTAATTCCGCAACCTACCTGCTCTGTCTTAATTAGTTCAACATTCTTCTGGCAGGTCTTCAAAGCATCTATTTCCAGCACTGCAAGAAGTTTCCTAGCCATGTAGAGTTTAGATTCAGCTTCATGAACATGTTGCAGTGCTCGTAGGAAGACGGTAGTAACAATCAACCTGTAGGCCTCGGGCTTGGAAGTTGCATTCAGATGAGAGAGCAGAGATGATACCTGGATAAAGGAAATATACATTATTATCAACCAAGCGATAGGAATGTATGCCACACAGGTCACTGGGCAATATGAGATTATATTACCCTTTTACTCACTGAGCACTATAAATGCTATCATACAAATTAGATGAAAACGTGTAATTGTCAGGGTGAGAGTATCAATAATATAGCCCTTGTCTTTCAACATAGCCAATTCAAATTGAGACTATTGTAATGAATTATGAGTCTTTTTTTTTTTGTCTTTTTTTTTTTACTGAGCACTAGTTGGTGTGAGAGTGACATAAATCATATTAGGGAATATAACATGTTTAAAAATACAAAAGGAAAAGATGAAAATTGAAAGTGTGTACAAAAAATGCTAGTTTAATTTTACTGTGTGTTAAAGGCATTGTACAGAAACTGAAAAATTTAAAGCTGATTAGAGAAATCAATTATTAAGAGCAATTCTACTCATTGCTTACCATTTTCTCTAGTAGTTCTTGGTTTAGGGCAGCCATGTTCTTGCCCAAGAGATCAAGAACCTTGGATGTCATCTTGCTGTCACTGACCACTCGCTTGGATGACAAGACTAGAGGGGGAAAATATATATATCTTACCACTTTAATAATGAAAAAAAAAAAATGCAATATACAAAATTAGATGCTAGATTAGATTATATGTGATTTTAATATTTTACAAAGATAAAATTCCTTTACAACATATCATTGATGGTACCTAATTTTGATTTGATTTGATTTGATTTGTCCAACTTAACTCTTTGCCCGCCACATTAATTTTAAGCATAAAAAAGAAGATTTTCTCTTTAATTATTAAAATAGTATAACAATATTTGCTTAGTATGAACTACGAGAAATTATGCCGCAGACCCGGTCCTAGCATTATCAGTGATTTTCAGATCTTTTGGCCCAGCCATTACAGAGAAAATGAATTATTACGATTGTATACTTAATAAGTACAATTGTGACTATAGTCGAACTTGGCAGGCAAAGAGTTAAATAGACATAACAGTTTACAGAACAAGAGGTACATGTACATTGTAGTTATCAACCTGAAATTAGTATTATTCAATCTTCAAATCAGCAAACATATTTGCTTCAATAAAATATTCTGTATTGCGGATCTAGCCCAATGTAAATTATCTTTAAATTTTGAACTCCAATGCACTGTGTATCTTGTGTGCTGTCTGAAAGCAAATTTTTAAGAAATAGGCATTCATGTGTTATAGAGCAACATCGATCTGGCGCTGCTCAGTGGATGCCGTGCCCACAATCAAATGGGCAAAGAGATTTTCCATTTCACCTTTATTTTGGACAATAAGATTTGAAGCTTGATGCATGAACTCACCAGCTTTCAAACCTTTCATCAATGGATGACTGTTAACAAGATGTGATTTAGCAATCTCAGCTCGAATCTCCAACTCCAAGACAGAGTTTGTTTGGGTTGTGGTAAAGATGTACGGTATCGTCATGGCGACTGCATCATCTACCAGGTGAGGAGCCTTGGAGATGAAGGTTTGGCTGGTGATGACCTTGATTGCTCCTTTCACCACATCGTTCCTTTAAAATTAAGAATAGATGTTATGATATTAAACAAGAATAGCAATGATCAGGATTTTTTTTGTCATTACAGTTCTTATGATTGCTTTTGAATGGCAACAAAACTAAACATCCCCAGAATAAAGAGAATGCATAATGTGTCAAGTGCAATAAAACGATTATTATGAACTTCCAAAACATAAAGTCATTACTATTAATGACAATAAAGTTATTAATTATCTTAATGAAATTATGCATCTATAGTTAATTGTAATTTGAAGCTGAAAAAGATATAAAACAGAAGAAAAGTTACTCATAATTGCAAAACTTGTATCCTTAGATTTTCACAGTCATATGAAGCAAAAAAATGGAAAAATGATCCCCTCTTCCGTTTCTTATCCTTACCAATCACTGCCATGCTTCTTCTTCTTCTTGATGAGTAGTTTCTGGAGAGCAGCAAATACTGAATCCACAGGTAGCAACTCACATAGGCACTACAATAAAATGGATAACACAAACCACAATGAAAATGTAAATGAAAAATTACAAATATTACCTGAAGTTGCAAGTAAATTTCTAAGGTTGAGTACAAAATTATTCACATTTTCACATTTTATAAAATAGAGGTGCAATTTGATGTATGATAGTTTTTAAGATGTCAGCGGCATATAAAAATAGCATCCCATAAAGAGAAAAATGAACATGATTTTCTTACTATGATGCCTAGATATCTATTCACTTATTTTAAAACAGAACAGTGTAAAATTATAAGAATGGTACACATGAAAAGGAAGGATTTAGGTAGTTTGGGTGACTACAACAGCTAACACCAGAAGGGCTGTTTGGGGGTTTGAAGAGAAAGCTAAAAGAAAGCTAAAAGGTGGTTTACAGACAGCTTGAGGTCAAAGTGATTCAGAGTGATTTATGACTTATTTCTTTTCTTACCTCTTCAATCTGTAATACAGCACGCACCACAGCCATCGAGTCGTCCTGTAGTCGTTGAACCAGACTCTCCTGGAAGAAAGAGTCGACTTCTCCTTCCTTTAAATCAAATTAAGTGCATATCAAATACATGTTGGATTATTAAAGTAATGACATTCCATTGAATATATTATGATATACGATAAACTAACCCTAATCTAATATCACATTATAATTCTCATGCTTTTAAAACCCATAAATGAACATTGGTATATTTTATTGGTTGCTTTAGGCTGCAAAGCAACATACACACACAATTTTACAAATCTATTTTGTCGCAATATGCATGACAACTTATATTTGTATGACTCATCATCCATATCATACATTAAATAAAAAATCCTTTTCAAAATAACGAATAGGAAAAGTAATGAAGATGATATATCTACCTTCTGGATGAGACTGCAAATATGATTGACAGCCATTCTTCTGACATCAGGATTTGCATGGTTGAGACTCAATACCAAGCTTGTGTTGGCTTCTGGAAGAAGCTGGGCAAAAAGAAGAAATAGAACAATTATTAATCATGGAAAAGTGAGGTAGAGAATGCAACATCCACGCTACGACACAACGACCACAATAAGACACTGCAAACCCGTAAGCCCAGCTGACCATCATTTCATCAATTCAATGCTTGCCACTTCTGGCCAAACAACCACCCACTTAACCACCACAATAAAGCTCTGCCTAAGCCGACCGCCCGGCGTACGTATTACCCCTATGTCAGTACCTCAGCTACATGTATTCATCTCATGCTTCACCTAAAAACCTTCACTCCTGAAGACGGACAGTCAAGCTGTTTGAAATGACAAGCACTCTCTTCTATAAGCCTTGCCTCTCGACTACTCACCTGATTTATAGTCCTTTTCAGGAGTCAATCAAGAAGGATTTCTTATTATCTAGTTCCCTTTTTTTCTTCTTCAACTCTCCACTACCTCTTCTACTCTCCCCACAGTCCTTTTTTAGGACTAACCACATGATGAAACATAAACCTCATCACAGCATTTTTTTTTATTGCCTGAAAAAAGATCTTTTAAGTTTCCTATGATATGAACACTTGATTAATTAATAACACTCATTCAGATAATCTTCACCCATTTGTTAAATTAAAACTAATATCTCTTTGTAAGTAAGGGATTTCACCAAAATGCAAATAAGCATGATCGAGGATCTGATCTACGAACCCGGAAGTAAAATCTCTTTCTGAACAATGATATATATTTACCTGATGCTTCATGCCACCTGAGTACATAGAGATGAAATCTTGGATGTATTTCTGTTTATCTTGATCCTCTATCTCAGCTAGGTAAGACTCAAGAACCAAATCCATTGCTTCAGGGAATCTATAGAAATAAAAATTAAGTTTAAAAATGAGTTGAACTTATGTTTTTCATCGAAAATATAAAATGTCATAAAAAATACAATTTCTCACATGTGAACAAAATATAAAGTAGCAAAGTTAATAACAAGTGAAATATAAGTTTGATACAGATGCTGGGCTTGAGCACATCTACGGATAGGTTTTGGTTTGATTATGGTGCAACTGTAACACTACAGTAGATGTCCAGAAAAAGCATCCTTGACATATTGAATGACATCAAACGTTAGTACTCTTTATAATAACTGAACACATTCAACCTTAAAGTTGAGAAAATTAAATTAAGTCATCTTCTCTTTATATCATATTGTGTTATCCTTTCAAAAGTCGAATTATCTTCAAGTCAAAGCTATTTCTTCAGTACAGTCCCTACAGAATCGACTTTGGAAAGATTGACTGTATAACTCTTACTATCATTACCTTCTTTCTAAGCTCTGGACCACTGGAGCAATCTTCTCTCTGAGCTCTATCCTGCGTTCATCCTCAAGACCATTGCTACAAGCTGATACATAACCATGCAGGAGACACCTAGACACAAAATAGGAGAAAGTCACAATAGCTTTTAAAATGAGAACAGCAGCATGATTTATTAATAATTTAAAGCGAGAGCAAACTGAGCAACACTCTCATTGACTGTATGTTATAAAAAGCTAGTCTTAAAGTATACCTTTTGAGATAACTTTTAACAAAACAGTGTATAAATTAACCTACAATCTAATTTGTATTGGGAAACTAAAGTGTTTTCAGGGGAAAAGTATGTGTTTTCCTTTTTTGCAACATAACCATCGCGATGTGAATTTATTGAGTAGTGTAAAAGTACGTTATCATTCCACTGGGTCTGTATAATAAGACTACACTGTTCAGGCTGTTGCATTATGGGTAAGGAACCAGGGCAGAATCGGGTAGTTGAGGACATGAGGTGGTGCTATATAAGGCTGCAGGTTCGTACTGGCTTTAAAACAATGCGGTCTACTCCAATTATGACAAGGTGCTAGTGACCAAGTTAAATATCTTAACCTGTTGGAGACGAGCTGATTTGGCTACAACACACATTTCCCATAGACCTCAGCCCGAATATATTCGGGCTCAGTCCCCAATGGGTTAAACAACTTCTTATTATACTGAACAAATGAATACATGGGCACATAGACACATGCGTATGTTTTAAATTGAGACTGAGAAAATCGCTTAATAAAGATAATGAATAATGAGAAATGTTAAAGTTCCACTCAGTATTAGTATCTAGAAACCAAGTCTGATGGGCAAAAATTTTGAATCTCAGTCACGTCTTTCGGATGGTGAAATTAAAAGGTCAGTCCAAGACATAAACAAGTGGATTAGTAAATTACGCGATGCGCAATATATGTCCCCGCCGATAATGTAAAATTCCCATTATATCACGATAAGATGATATACATGAGGAGAACGGAATCGAAATCAGGTAAAAAATGGCGAAGAAGTAGCATTTTGTAGCCAATGTATATAAGTAAAAGTCAGGATCAAAGGTCAAAGGGGTCAAAAGTCAAAATTCCGCGAAGAAGTTTTGTAGTCTCATAGTACTATCAATAATGCAAACGGAATCGAAATCGGATGAAACATGGCGAAGGAGTAGCATTTTTTAGCCAATTAACAATATAGGTTCAAAATCAAGGTCAAGGTCAAAGGGTAAAAGTCAAATTCTGTGAAGAAGTTTTGTAGTCCCTCACCTAGTGCAATCATATTGCAAACGGAATCGAAATCGGATGAAAAATGGCGAAGGAGTATGCATTTTTTGAGCCAATTAACAATATAGGTACTAAAAATCAAGGTCAGGTCAAAGGGTCATCAAAGTCAAAATTCGTGAAGAAGTTTTGTAGTCCTCACCTAGTGTATCACATAAGCAAGCGGATCGAATCGATGAAAAATGTGAAGGAGTCATTTTGTGAGCCAATGTACAATATAAGTAAAGTCAGGTCAAAGGTAACAGGGGTCAAAAGTCAAATTCCGCGAAGAAGTTTTGTAGTCCCACCTAGTAGTAACACATAATGCAACGGATATCTGAATCGGATGAAACATGGCGAAGGAGTAGCTTTTTTTAGCAATTAAATAAAGGGTCAAATGAGGTCAAGGTCAAGGGGCAAAAGTAAAATTCTGTAAGAAGTTTTGTAGTCTCACTAGTGTATCACATAAAGCAAACAGAATCGAAATCGGACGAAAATGGCGAAGGAGTAGCATTTTTGTAGCCATTACTTATAGTCAATAGGGTCAGAGTCAATAGGTGCAAATTTGTGAAGAAGTTTTGTAGCTATCACCTAGTGCTATCATATAAAGAAAACGGAATCGAAATTGGATGAAAAATGGCGAAGGAGTAGCAAATTGAAGATTTTGGTCACATACGGACGGACGGACGGACGGACGGACGGACGGACGGACGGACGGACACACATACACACGTACGGAGCCCGTTTCATAGTCCCCTGCTCGAACTCGTTCGGCGGGGACAAAATATATCTGAGTGATTGATACACATGTCAAAACACATTTACATTCAACCATCCAACCATAGAGATATACAAAGATGATACATTTATATGTCCAT
Organism: Paracentrotus lividus; assembly: GCA_940671915.1. NCBI lineage: Eukaryota > Metazoa > Echinodermata > Echinoidea > Camarodonta > Echinidae > Paracentrotus > Paracentrotus lividus. The sequence goes on along the minus strand of CALNVZ010001721.1, from coordinate 43,618,661 downwards.
GTCCTAAGATTTGCATTTCGTCATAACAATTTCTTTAAGTATTGTTTCCTGTACCTTGCAGTTGCAACAACAATATGGCTGTCAATATGAGTTTCCCTCAAAACTCCAGTTAGTGAGGCTATTAGATCCACCTCTTTGCACCCCTCTGGAAGTTGGTTTTCCTCACTGACTTCTGCATTGATTGCTGTGGTGGTTAGGTGAGGGAGCAGGGCAGACAGCAGTGGAGTGATGTTGTGTGACTTTGACAGCTGGATGAGGGAGATCAAGAACTTGGGCATGGAACAGATCTGAAACATCACTCTGAAAGGAAAGTTGACAAGAAAACATGTGAAGCTACAATATTGCACATTTATTCAGCACAAATATTTATCTAATGAACTGTAAATCGAAACCTTTCAAGACCATATGAATATTAAAGTTTCATAAATATGATTTGAAGTAAATGAAATAGAGTCACTACTTTAAAAAGGATCATAAAAAGACTTAAATTCAAACCTTTCTTTCCTCCACAAATCTTGACCACTTTTAAGCTTATCATGTTTTTTCCCCCTAAAATTATGCTTCCCTTACTAAATGTGATCCTTATTATTACCTTCTATTGAAGAAAGTATATTTGATGATGATGATGATAACCTGCATTATTTTGTATAGTGTCAAATTTCCCGCTACTTTGGAACATGTCGACATACTCTATATTGGATTGTCCATAATTTAAGCACATTATATTATATTTTTCTAGTTAATGATAGAGAAGTTTATTCTACTTACTTTCCAGGTAGTTGTTTAAGATTCTGAGTCCTACACAGCACAGCTAAGCATCCCAACATCTGCTGGATCATAGCAGGATTCACATGCTACAGGGAGAAGAATAAAGAGCAAGGTATATTTAATTCTTCAAGAAATTTTGCACAAAGAATGAAACTGACCTGAAATATGTATGAAAAAATGAGCAAAGAAAATGGGATTCTATCGAGATTCAAACCTAAGACCTCCTGATTACTAGACAGGTGCTCTACCAACTGAGCTACCACAACCCCTTATGTTGATGTTCGTCCCAGAGAAAATTGATCCAAATTGGTGAAAACACCTAAAAATCATCATGAAGTATTCTTTGGACCTAATTATGACTGGGCTTTTCAAGGGCATAATTAGACTGGAAGATATCAATTTGACCCCCTCCCCCACCTATATCTTAGAGAAGGATAGATGGCGTTCAGCTAAATCTTCGTTGATGTTGGGGGGGGGGGCGGGGGTAATTATAATAATTAAATATCTCAGCAATGGATATACATGTAGATAAATTCACAACTTGATATTTCTTTTTTTAAAGTGGAGAAACTTTAACATGGAGTAAACATGTTATTGTGTCCTATGAAATTTTCAACTCTTACAGAAAATCAAATTGTGACAGAAATTTAGGATCCGTTCACCCACCTCGCACATGGCCTCCATGAGTGGCTCCAACAGAGTGATCTTCAGTGTTGAAGACACGCCCAGCTGGCATATAATCATGTAGGTGGCGCCGTTGTAATCCAAGTACTTGGGCTTCAGACCCCGCAGGAGGAAAGGAAGGATGGAGGCCAAGAAGGTTTCCTTGACTGCACCCGGTGATGAGATGGCGGAGACGAGGGTAGCGGCATAGAAGGAAAATAGGACACGGAGAGGGGCGTCAGAGGGTGGCTGAGGGGCTTCCCCAGGAAGGGCAGTTTTCTTTTGAGCCTGAAACAAGAAGGTAGATATTTGAAGGTAAAGGGTTTTTAAAAATATTTTAGTTACCATAAAAAATTGTCACAATACATCAGGTAAAGTTGAATCTGTGATGATATGTGATACGTCTTGTCGAAATGAGAGAGAAGTCGGAGATCAAAGATCCGAGTAAATCGACAAACTAATAAAAAACTCAAAATTTGAGAAACATTTTTGTTTATTATTTCTGGTTCTACCATGCTTCATCTTTGCTCATAAAGGTGAAAATTGATAACGTGACGGGAAAGTGGTAAAAAAGCAGTTTTTCTGGGCGAGGTTTTTTTCAGGTCATAATTTTTTTTCCGGACATACAAGTCGACACGTCCACCCGCTACATTCCCCTCCTCCGTTTAGCTCCGCCCCTTAGCAACGCATGGCTTTGTTTGTTGGACGTTCACGGTCATGGTTTGTGTGATTTCTATTGGCTTTTTCGTTTCGTTTTTGCTGAGCGAATAGCGAACTAAAACTCTCTTAGCTACACTCAGCTGTTCGATGCCACACAACCTGCTGTGAATAAAGCAGCGTTTCATCCGGATAGCGGAGCACGCAAACGAATGTCAAATTAACAATCGGGTGGGGGGGGGGGTTATTGTGGGGAAAAGGCTACTTATTGCTTGACTTTAGCTATCTGCATCCAAATGAATTATTCAGCATTTATTTTAGGGCCGCCGATATCTGTTGTCCTGATGGAAATTATAAACTCCCTTAAAACAAAAATTGGTTCCATCAGGGAAACATAGAGCACACAAAGACGTGACGTGATCATATACTTCTGATACAAGTATTTAGGTTAAAGTCTTAAGACGCGTAAAGAGATTGCCAATTTAAAATTGTTGAAAAAAAAATATGGTTTTAAAAATTGGTTGATAATTGCTTATGTGGAAAAACAATGAGCTAAGGGCGGGGAGTGCAAAGTCAACTCTAGTTTATAACTGCGGCTGGTATCTCACTTTTTGGAACTACTTTGAAACAACTTTAAACGGCTTAGAACAGTTTGAGACGAGTTGTTGAGACGTCGCGGAGACGTCTCCAAGGATGATAGCACCCATATGCTACTAGCAAATTTCTGCAGTTTTTACTAAGAGTAATGCTGTTTATAAAGTAGCTTTTACTAAACACGACGAAACCAAAATACGATTTACTCTTAAAATAATTCATTTCTAAAAATTATTAATATCTTCTTATTACTAGTAACAAGTTTGATCAATAAAAGACGAGATCGAGCAAATCATTTACGTTTTATTTCATTGTCTTAAGCTAACCTAGCCACTCATAAAACGTGATCAGAGAAATTCTAAATACATCGTGAGGCGCAAATAATTTATTTAAAACATTTTGAGGCATATCTCTATCATAACTATATTCAAAGAATATAAACAAAATGCATAAGCCCTGTACAAGAATAATTTTAGTCTATAGACCATTATATGCATTAAAAATATTCCACAGAGTTCAGATCAAATGACTCGCTGCTATTTATTAGTAGTAAGAGTACGCGATTGACATTCTTAAGAACGCACGCAACATCGGAATAAAACCCCAAAAAACGTTTTAAAATAGTTATGTTTCTAACTAATTTATGGCGCAGGATGGTAAACACTTTTCTTAAAAGTACGCGACTTTTCTTTAAACAATAGATTAAGAGCATGACGTTTTTCATTTATTTGACGAAATATAAACAAACTAACCAAATTCAGCTTTCTTTTTTTGAGAAGATGAACGATCGCCGTTATGCGCTTGCCTCGATCATGCGGTACGAACGAGTATTGTTCTCTGTATACCTGAATGCAGCTCCTCATTGGTCAATCGTTCACCTTTGTAACAAGTGGTTGCTAGGGCATTTCGTGAGTACAATATACACAGGGTGACAGAGTGTTCCTATTTTTTCTGGCGCGGGTACAAAGGAAGTCAAACTTCGCAGACGTTTTCTCTTGATTTTGATTTCCAAAGAGCACAATTCTCCTCGCGTTCAGAGCTAATATCTCACTTCTATTACTCTTTACAGTCGGTTATATCAAATTCAAGGCCAATGAATCAGGGATCAATAATATCAAATAAAATGGATTTCAAAAATTGCGAATAGTCTCTCCTTTCGACGTGACGCATCACATATGTGTGATATATTTAAAAAAATCTCTTTGTATCAAGATTTTCTTCTTAGATCAAGCCACAAGTAAGGCCACGGGGGAAAGACACATTGCCTTGTCAGTTACACTAGTTTAAATGCATCAAACATAACAAAGATTACAACCTAATGCTTTACCTTGATTGCAAGTATAGGGAGCTCACAGATGAAATGGAAGAATCCACGATCAGAGATGCAGTGAGTTACGAGGGAAAGTCGGGATAAACTCACTCCTGGTTTCTGTGAAGGAAGCAAGTATTATGTAATTATAAGCAATTAGACTCATATCCTCGAAGCAACTGGATTTATTACCCATCCTAGCATAAATTCACATACGGATATCTTCCTTTTTAAAGTGAGAGAACCTTTAACACTGGAGTTTCAAACATTTAATGTTTGTCCTATGAAAATTTTCAACTCTTACAGAAAATCAAAGTGTGACAGAAATTTAGGATCCGTTCCCCACCTCGCACATGGCTCTCATCGAGTCGCGCCAACAAGAGGATCATTCCATGCTTGATAGACATCGCGCCACTGGCATGATAATCCATGTTAGTCGGCGCCGTCTTGTAACCAAGTACTTGGGCTTCAGACCCCGCAGGAGGAAACAGGAAGGATGAGGCCAAGAAGGTTCTCTTGACTGCACCCGTGATGAGATGGCGGAGACACAGTGATAGCGGCATAGAAGGAAATAGGACACGGAGCAGGGCGTCAGAGTGCCTGAGGGGCTGTCCCCAGGAAGGGCAGTTTTCTTTTGAGCCTGAAACAAGAAGGTAGATATTTGAAGGTAAAGGGTTTTTAAAAATATTTTAGTTACCATAAAAAATTGTCACAATACATCCAGGGTAAAGGTGAATCTCGTGATGATATTTGATACGTCTTGTCGAAATGAGCAGAGAATCGGAGATCAAAGAATCCGGATAAATCGACAAACTAATAAAATAACTCAAAATTTTGAGGAAATTTTTTTTATTATTTTTCGGTTCTACCTATGCTTATCTTTTGCTCCTGTAAAAAATGACTAGTGAAATATAACGGGAAAGTGGTAAAAAAGCAGTTTTTCGGCGCGAGGTTTTTTTCAGGTCATAATTTTTTTTTTTCCGGACATACAAGCGCCGACGTCCACCGCTCATTCCCCTCTCCGTTTAGCTCCGCCCTTAGCAACGCATGGCTTTGTTTGTTGGACGTTCACGGTCATTTGTGTTTTTGATTTCTATTGGTTTTGTTTCGTGTTGTTTGCTGACGAATAGCAACTAAACTCTCTTACTACACTCAGCTGTGCGATGCCACACAACCTGCTGTGAATAAAGCAGTTTCATCCGGGGATAGCGGAGCACCAAACGAATGTCCAATCAACAATCGTGGTGCGCGGGGGGGGGTTATTGTGGGGAAAAGCTACTTATTTGCTTGACTTAGCTATCTGGATCCCAAATGAAGTTATTTCAGCATTTTATTTAGGGCCGCAATATCTGTTTCCTGATGGAAATTAAAACTCCTAAAACAAAATTGGTCCATCAGGAAACATAGAGCACCAAAAGAGGTGACGTGATCATAATACTTCTATACAAGTATTTTAGGTTAAAGTTAAGACGCGTAAGAATGCTAATTAAAATGAAAAAAATATGGTTTTAAAACTTGGTTGATATATGCATCATTGAGTAGAACTAAGACGCGCTAAAGAAGGGGCTGATTATTTTACTCTGAGTGCTGTTCTGCTTAGTCGAAACAATCTGTTTTAAATTCGGTGTGACGTATTATCTTATTGGAGATACGAAAACATACTAAGGGCGTGAGGCACTCCAAATGCTACCGTAAAATCCTTACCACGTCATTTTGGTCTTTAACCTTTCTCTTACAGTTCTACGTTGTTGAGACGTCGCGGAGACGTCTCCAAGTGAATAGCACCCATAGCTACTAGCAAATTCTGCATTTTTACAATAGTAATTGTTTATAAAGTAGCGTTTTACTAAACACGACGAAACAAAATACGATTTACTCTTAAAATAATTCATTTCTAAAAATTATTAATATCTTCTTATTACTAGTAACAAGTTTGATCAATAAAAGACGAGATCGAGCAAATCATTACGTTTTTATTTCATTGTCTTAAGCAACCTAGCCACCTCATAAACGTGATCAGAGAAATTCTAAATACATTCGTGAGGCGCAAATAATTTATTAAAACATTTTGAGGCATATCTCTATCATATACTTATTCAAAGAATATAAACAAAATGCATAAAGCCGCTACAAGAATAATTTTAGTCTATAGACCATTATATGCATTAAAAATATTCCGCACAGAGTTCAGATCAAATGACTCGCATTTATTATGAGTAAGAGTACGCGATTGACATTCAAGAACGCACGCAAACTCGGAATAAAACCCCAAAAAAGTTTTAAAATAGTTTTGTTCTAACTAATTTATGGCGCCAGGATTGGTAAACACTTTTCTTAAAAGAGCGGACTTTTTTCTTAAACAATTAGAAAGAGCATGACGGTTTCATTTATTTGACGAAGAATTAAAAACAACTAACCAAATTCAGCTTTCTTTTTTTGAGAAGATTTGAACATCGCCGTTATGCGCTTGCCTCGATCATTGCGTACGGACGCAGTATTGTGTTCTCTGTATACCTGAATGCAGCTCCTCATTGGTCAATCGTTCACCTTTGTAACAAGTGGTTGCTAGGGCATTTCGGTGAGTACAATATACCAGCGTGACAGAGTGTTCCTTATTTCTGGCGCGGGGTACAAAGGAAGTCAAACTTCGCAGACGTTTTCTCTTGATTTTGATTTCCAAAGAGCACAATTCTCCCACGCGTTCAGAGCTAATATCTCACTTCTATTTACTCCTTTACAGTCGTTATATATCAAATTCAAGGCAATGAATCAGGGATCAATAATATCAAATAAAATGATTTCAAATTGCGAATAGTCTCTCCTTTCGACGTGACGCATCACATATGTGTGATATAATTTAAAAAAATCTCTTTGTATCAAGATTTTTCTTCTTAGACAAGCCACAAGTAAGGCCACGGAGGAACACACTGCAGACACTATAAATAACAACATAACAAAGGATTCAACTAATGCTTTACCTTGATTGCAAAGTATAGGAGCTCACTAGATGAATGGAAAAATCCGACGATCAGAGATGCAGTGATTACGAGGAACAGCGCGGATAAACTCACTCCTGGTTCTGTGAAGTGAAGGCAAGTTATTAGTAATAGTTAACTTATGTATTTCCATATTCGGGACCAAAATATTTATTAACCAATTCTCATGAAGGGAAAAAAAGCCCATAGACCAACATAACCCCCCCCCCCCCCCAA
>CALNVZ010001721.1:43594741-43611433 GCA_940671915.1 Paracentrotus lividus | reverse complement strand
AAAAATAAATAAATAAATAAATAAATAAATAAATAAAATAAAATAAAATAAATAAAATAAAAAAAATTAAAAAATTTTTTCAATATGAATAGGTACATGGCATTAAAAAAAAAAAAGTTTCATAGTTTGCTCTATTAATCACTCACAACTTTATAAGCTAAACAAGATTTTGTTTTTAAAATGTGCTTTCTTTAATAATACTTCAGAAAAATGTGGTATACTTCTTAACAATTAAAAAACATTTCCATTCTTAAATATTCTTTGAAGTTTTCTCTAGTTGTAAAACGATAAACAGTGCAAGGTTTCATGGTGCACCAAGTATTCTTTCTTGAGGTTATTAGTGGTTCTGAAAGAGAACCTACCCACCCTGAGCATATTCTCACTATCCTTCTTGTCTTCTGAGAGAAAAAAAATAAACCTTAAAGTTCAGTGAAAACCTTGCTGCTTGATGTAAAAAGAAATGAATTTTACCTGAATAGGTGCCAACCAATTCCACTTGGTTTTCTTGTTTTTGAGGTCGAGGAGCTGAACAGCTCTGACAAATATCTTGGTTTCATGGTAAGGAAGCACACACATCATCAGGTCATCGATATTGTACTCATGAATATGAAACCTAAGATACAATAATAAGATATAAATACATAATAAGTATAGCAATGTGAAATTTAAAATATAAAAAGTATGTTGAAAAAAACCTCATTATCAAAGGAAAACCCAAACTAAAATCATTCTAATCAAATCAGACAAATCAGAGAAATTAATTATTGAAATCTAATAATTATCTCGGGGAACGATTAGAAGATTTGTATCTTTTTTTTAGTTGAGATCCTGTTTAAGACATCAATGTTTTTTATGGGCTTTTGCAAACAAATGAAGTTGAAAGAAAAGTTTACCGCACAATGGGAATCATGGGGGCGTTTCACGAAACCATGGACAAGTTAGTCATATCTTTATCTGCCAACCACGTAGTTAGCTCCAATCTTACTAAGTCGGTTACACGAAGCTCTTCCAAGTTAGACAACATGTGATATCGATATTATCGGAGACGATGTCATCGAGGAATAGCCTTAATCACGGTTTCGCTGATATTTAGAAACTATGTTTTAGAAAAAAATCAATATTATCGAAAATTGACGTGATAAAATCGGTCAAAAATACTATGAAAACTCATAAAATTATGTATAATTTATATAATGTGTATTAAAACGCACAATGTTCCTTACTGCATATATTTAGAAGGTGTCAATCATGAAATTAATAAGACCACGTCAGAACATGAGACGGGTACCCCCGGATGCGCTAATTTGATAGTTTCGTAAATCAGACTATAAAAAAGTATGCTAGCTGAAAATGGACCTAGATTGAGGTTTTTCCTAAATTTTCTGTTTGCTGACAAACAGAAATCAATAGTGCATTGTAATTAAAAAAAATATATATTCAAAATGACTTATTTTGGGACTAATAGATCGATTTTAAGTACCAGCGTAGTCTCTGCGGGTCTCTTTATATACATGTAGCCTTATGGTAGGCTAAATAATGCTTTTGCAATTTACTCAATATTATTTCTTGATTGGATATATTACTAGATATTATTTCTTTATTGAATATAAAAAGCACTCAATTGTTAACAACCATTTATTTTCTGCATATTAGACCGAAATCCTGAAGTTGTCACATTTTGTGTGAACAAAAATGAGAAAATCAAGATTTTCGCGGCAAATACAATTCGCCCAAACCGATCGCTTGCCATAAATTGCGTTTGACGTATCAGCGCTCTCCAAAAGATATGACAGGTTCGGAGCTGTCATAAGTATTTAGTCAGCTTGTTGTCCTCGATCTTGTCAGAGTGGGCTTCGTGGAACCCGCTTGTGGACAAGTCGTTCACTATCTCCGATTTAGTCAAGAAGTTAGACTTATGACGGTTTCGTGAAACGCCCCCCAGATTGATAACAGCATCGATGCAGTATTTGGTACACTGGGGTACCAACTAAAAATCTGCCATTTTGTTGAATTATTCATTTTATTTTTAGCACTGTACCCTGGGTTACCAAACTGTCCAAAATTATATCTAAATTCTTAGTAGTTACTATAATAAATTTGTTATTGTTATTGTCATTAGATTATATTAAAGAAGGAAAAAAGGCATTGTGATTATTGTTGCACCGATCATACGATCGTGAAAATGATACTCACCTGGTAAAACAGTATAACTGTACGCTAATGGACAAGAGAGGGCGCTGTACATTGCCATGCCCCGGATTATGACGGTACCCCAGTGTACGGCGTGGTGCATCATTTGTAGATAAAAATAATAATTTGAACAAACCTGTACACCAGCCATTCAAGTTCCTTCCTCATGGCTGGCTTGGAGATAGGAAATCACGGGGGAACATCTAACAAAACCCTTCTAGATCTTCTTATCAGATTAATTAAAGAAGGAAAAAAGGCATTGTTGATTATGTTTGCACCGATGCATACATCATGAAAAATGATACTCAGCCTGTGAAACACGATACTACTAAACGACACTAATGGACAAGAAGTGCTGCTACACAATGCCCTGCCCCGCGATTATGACTCGGCTACCCCGGTGTAACGGCGTGGTGCATCTTTGTAGAAAAACTGAATAATAATGTTGAAACAAACCTGTTACACCAGCTCAATGCCCTCTCAAGTGTCGAGACTCATGCTAACGATCGGGCTGGCTTGAGAAGGAAATATGAGGGGAGACATTCAACAAGAACCTTCTGATCTCTTATTCCCAGTCTGTCGGTTGATCTCTCTACTTTCAATAGAACGTTCCAAGGACTTGGACGCTCATCCACAAAAAGACTTTCAAATCTTGAATCCGTGGATCAATGTCCCTGCAACTCTTGTACACCCTTAAACACCTATTAGAATAATAAAAAATATATAAGATTAGAGAGAAGTTATTAATAGTTATATATATCATATTAAAAACTTACTATTCAACCATATTAATCAATGATGTTTCTACTTTGGAAAAATAGTATCTTCAAGGTAAACAACCTAAAGTAGAGTATTCTAGGACCTCCATTTTCCTGAGCTAAATGACAGGACATTTAGGTAGGGTCTAATTGCTATGAAAAATATCAATACCCCATTTTATTTAAGAAGCAGATTTACCACATCTAAAAACATGTCACTTTAGATCATGTAGAATATTTTTTTTTTTTTTTTTAAGAAATGAAGCCAGTGGTAAATATACATATCAATTTATGATACATTAATAAAATATTTATTTTATATAATATAGTCATCATTTTTGTCATGGCTGCATTTACCTGAATTGAGATAGATTGGAATATTACTTGAAATCAATACCCAACATAGCTTACCAATGGCATAGAATGTATCTTTATCTAGTCCGCCTGCTTCAGCGGGGTCGAAGAGCAATGACTTTCTGTCTTTCCTCTGAGCAGCGGCAGCAGCCCTTGCTTCAGGAACTGCCAACCTCTGAAGCTGCTGTGCCAACGATGTCATGATTGCTTAATAATCTAGGACAGAAAAAAATAGAAAAAAAGGCGAGAAGGGCGAGCTTGAGACCTTAATTATCTTTAATACAAGCACAAAACCCAGACAAAAAGTGCATCAATAAATAAGACGAATCAATTAAAACAAGCCAAAGAATTTTCTTTTTCAGGATCAATTTTGCACAACTGTGAATGATCATCATCACCAACAGTAAAATAAAACAGTGAAATTAAAGTATATGAAAGACTAAAAAACTATCTAGTTCAAATATCAATCATTTTAAATTCCTTCTCAAATCATTTCAGATGACATGTCATTTTGTCAATATGTTTTGAGAATAAGGCTGCATTTGCGAATTCTGAATTGGCCAATCTCACTCTCATTTCTGCATTTCACTCACACACTGTCGAGCTGTCCCCGCTTGTAAATTTACATTTGAAAAATTTAAATTCATACACACACACCCATCTGATATTGCCAAAAATCAATCATTCTAAATTAAATTTCATTAAACTTAAAAGTCTAAAATTACCGCAATTTCTTTTACAACTCCCAGGACAACTTACATGATTTTGAACATGTGGGACCGAACTGAGTATTTTCCAAGCCGTAGCCATATGCTTTAAGACACTCAATACTCCTTACCTAATCATAAATCTTACAAGTGAACACATTTTGAAATTATAACATTTTCAGTAGCAAAATAATCATATTTTAAATATATTAACACCTTTGAAAGGGTAACTTACCAGCTCTTTCTCGTGGTAATCTCTGAAAATACAGTGCACATGGGTCGCAAAGCTAAAGCTAGTCGTATAAATATGTTGTAATTTTAGTATGCAGTTTAGTTGCCAAAAAGTTATGTGATATCACGTCTCTTATTTTTAGAATTTGCATTTAATTTACGTACTTACAATTAATTTTTAAATATTAAAAATTTTATATAATACGATTTTTAAATTAGTTTACAGACCAAAAAGAAGATTAAACTTTTATTAATTGTTTTTAAATAATTAATCTACTGAAATTCGTATCATTCTGCAAATTGGATCTTAAATTGAGCACGAATCGTGGTTCTAATTTTCTTCCAAAACAAAGCGGACGTTTGTGTTTTGCCTATCAAAAACACTCAAAATAATTGGAATTTCTCAACTAATAAGAAACGAATTATGGACGATGATTTGGAGGAAATGCGAGCACTTCGAGGTAAATGACTTTGATTTTTACTGGGAAGGCTGTTAAAGTGTTTTTACCTACGTATGTGTGGGCCATATAAATGTGTGTAGTCCCAACCGTTCCCATCGATGTAATGTCGATGACTGTATTTTGCTATCTTCGGTAGATAGCGGGAAAACGTCATAAATTATTTCATGTTGTTTGTTTTTGTGTTAAAAATGTCATTGTTCTGAACAAAAATACAAATTAATTGGCCTTATCTTCGCTTCGGAAACCACTTGCTCAAATGAACGGGCGTGATTGTACACAAGTGAATGGGGTGGAAAGAGGAAACCAATGCAATGCCATGGCAATGCGTGTGACTGAAATGAATGAAGCGCTGCTGTACAAAGTGAATGGTGGTTTCCTCAATCACGATTATGCCAATTAATTTTCATTGAGTAGAATTTAATATTGTCATGTAAAACAATTCAGTGGATTCACAATACGGTGCGCCACCTATCGGTTGCAGCGGACAGGCCAATTTCTAACTTCGGGGTCGACATCGTAGGCGCAGCGCAATGACAATGTGCAAGTGTGACTGTGTGACCTTTTAAAAGTGGCGGATCCAGCTGTTTCCCGGTGAATGCGGGCTGACGAACTAAAAAAAATATTTGACTGAAGTGGCATACTGGCCAGCGCAGCATAATAATCGCATTTTATCATTATTATTTTATTATGCAAATATATGCAGCGCAGAGCAAAAAACCACACACAGATTAATTTCGCTGTCGACTTTTTCCCATGGGGCATTGCGAATTTCGGCCTGTCCGCTGCAATCGGTAGGTGGCGCATCGTATTGTGAATCCACTGAATTGTTTATTTCTTAAATTTTAATTTACAGCTGCACGCTGGGAGCAGCAGAAGATTTCAAGCGCAAAGTCGGCTGAAAAGACGTCTTCTCAGTCATCAACACATTCTTCTCTAAAGCCAAGCAGCTCAGCAACTCCTCAAGAACCAGACATGGCTAAAATAATGGGGTTCTCTGGTTTTGGCAATGGTAATAAAACATTAAGTTATTTGTGATGTGAAGGTGTTTTTTTTTTTTTTTTTTTTTTTTTTTTTTTATTCACGACTTTACAGTTTGTTATTTAAGAAAATTTATTGTATACATTGCATAGAATTAATATTTTGGACCAATTACAATATGTAATTCAGAACAAAGAGCCATCCAAAAACTGATAACAAATTGTAGTCCATTGTGATAAAGACCTTTGCATTTTTTAAATTCTTTATCTTATATGGGGAAATAAACAAATACTCTTCCAGTATCTGTCATCATCGAATGATTCCTATTCCTCATGTCAACAAAACCCACCAACACCATGCAAATGTATTTATAAACCAACACTTCTTCTTAGGTAAAAAAGCAAGAACTTTTGATCTGGACAAGATGTTTGAGCAAACTCGACGAACAGCGCAAGAAATGTCAAAGGAGAGTAGCAAGGATGATAGTGATGATGAAGAAAGTGACCCCATCCGCCAGAAAATTGGGAGCAAGCCAAGCCAAGAAGAGGATGAAGATGATGATGACATGATAGGTGAGTGTACTATTACTCCTTTTTTCTTTCTTTTTTTTTTTTTTTTTTACAGATTTTTTAAATAATACCGGGCTAAACAACCGATTCTAGATATGATTGTTCATCAAAACATCATGATTTAGGAATGTTGGATAAATACTTATAAAGCTGTTAGCCAGGATGCATAGTGTACTTTAATCAGAGGTATTTTTTATTGCAACTGATATTTTAATGTGATTACTGAAAGACAGAAAGATGTAGAAGGTGTATCAGTTACCCCTCATAAAAGGGGAAAATGCTGACTAAAATTAAAAAAAATTATGGTTATGAGGATGATGAATTACTGCAATACAACCTGATGTATTCATTAACGATATTTGGTTTTCTGCACAAATATTTGATTTACTTGTAGAGATCTGTCATCATCAGTTTATTGTTCTTTTTATAAACTATAGGTCCACCGTTGCCGCCTGGTTTTAGCCGACCTTCAACCTCAAAGAAAGCATCCAATGCTGATAGTGATGATGATGACGAGGAATATGATGAGGATGATGAAGACAACTTGGTAATGCTCAGTTTTATGCAACATTGAAACATTTGTGATGCATCATCGAAATGAGACCCAAGTCCCCTAGCAAAGAGTCAAAAGTGGGCAAGATGATAAATTTTTAAACACTTTCCCATTATGGTTTCTACTCATCTTTTTGACAGAACACACATGAATCGTTATAGATTCAGAATTCAAAATATTTTTCCAGAAAAATTACACTTTTGGATATTTTGCCAATTTCCTCGACTCTTTTGGACTCTTTGCTTGGTGACTTGTATCACATTTCCTCTTCTCCAACAGATGATACTCATATGTTGTATTGTATTCGCTTGGAGGTGGGGAGGAAGCTGTGGAATTTCTTGGCTCACCTTTAGGGGTAGTTCACAGTGCATGCATTATGCAATTATTCATGCGAAACAATAATCATGATATCCAATGGCTGTAAATGTATCCTGTTTAGTGTTTTCTTTTCATTTTGACGGTTTGTATATTTTGTACCATTGTCAAATTACTTTCAGTAGAAAAAAAAGCATATTTAAGTTTTTTAGGCCCCTGTTCATTTTTAATGATTATCTATTGAATAGTTATAACGAGCATGGAAACAAGGGGGCTGTACCACGAAACCGTCACAAGTCTAAGTTCTTGGACATCCCATTGAAACGTGTGTTAATTCTTCAACACGTGTCCCTATGGGTTGTCCAAGAACTTAGACTTGTGACGGTTTCGTGGTACGGCCCCAAGATTTCTTTCCAACAAGGTGACCTGCCCGGTACCAGTTTCAAGCTTGCAACACACGTTTTTACATCGTATGATTTGCGTTGTCCCAAGTACCTCATTATGACAGGAGTTGACTGTACATTATTAACCCTTTAGCACCTAAAACGCCCAAGACCACCCCTAATAAGCTTACTCACAAAACCACCCCAAACTGCCCATGTCTTAAGCACACTATAGTCAAGATGGTATCAAAAATATGTGATGAAACATGCCCATATTTTTTATGAATTATCTATGAGATGTATGCTGACCGAATCTGCACCAAAAAAGTTTGTTTTGCGAGTAATTCTTATTGAAAAAAACCTGATTGAAACACAGCAAAACCCATTCCGTTAGGGAGTAAACTGACACTTTTCATGCAGTGTCTAGGTGCTAAAGGGTTAATATATAATCTTTTTCTATTTTCACACAGCCACCTGAGAAGAAGATTCCTGCTACTCATGAGATTGTTTTGAATCATGGCAACAAATCTGTAAGTAGGATTGTCTTGGTTTGTATCCGGACAACTACCCCCAGGGATTTGGTGTTAGTGGGAGCATTGTTCTAGGGCGTAGCTGTCCCAGGGTAAATTTCCTGGAGTAATATTCCTGTTTGTATCGGAATAAAGCTATGCGCAATAACTGTTTGAATGAATATATAATTTCTCTATTTTACTTGACTGCCAGTTAAATGCTTTTAATTAAGTGACTTGTAAAGTACTGTTTTGACTAAGCTCTCACGCCTGAGGCCTCTTTCAGTGAACTTGAAAATGTAATTAAAAATTGTGTGCAAATCATAATATAGTTTGAAAGACGAAAGGAACCAGAAAGTTGTTTAAATGCGAGTTGAGTCTGGTCCCGTGAATTAAGACAAAGTATTCCATACAAACTTTTATCTGATTAAAAAAAAATCCACACATAAAAAATAGCTGTATTATATAGTGAATTTAAAATGAAATTTTGATGAAATGATAAAGTTTGCACATCTATTAGGATCATTAATATTATTTAATATATAGATAAAATAGAAAAATACATAAACTTTCAAACTTTCATGAATATTCCTTTACCAGGTATCTGCAGTAGCCCTGGACCCTTCTGGTTCTAGACTTGTGACAGGAGGCCAGGACTTTGATGTTCGTTTCTGGGACTTTGCTGCCATGGACCCGTCCCTCAACTCGTTTAGGTCTTTTCAGCCTTTTGCATGGTAAGTAAATTATAGTTCACTCTCCTTATAATGAGGTCATTGAGACCAATTTTATTGTTGATGACAAAATATTTCCATCATTATTTAAAGTTTAAGACCATAATTCCCATTTCACCATTGTTTTGGACATTAACATTTTGAGAGGAGCGTTGGAGCATTTTTACTGTATGATGCAATGATTGATACGTTCATTCCCTCTTCCAGCCATCAGATTAGAACATTACAGTACAGCATCACAGGAGATAGGATCCTCATGGTAGCCGCTAAACCTCAAGCTAAGGTTGTTGACCGGGATGGGTTTGAGGTCATGGAGTGTGTCAGGGGTGACCAGTACATTGTGGACATGGCTAAGACAAAGGTATGATATTAAAGCAAGAGAGGTTTATTTCTTAATTGAGGAATAATAATGATGATAATAATAATGATGATGATAATAATAATGACTGGGACTTATATAGTGCTATTATTCATTTTGTTAAATGCTCAACATGGTCTTACCACATGAAAATAAAATAATAAAAATACAAACATAACAAAGAATATCACATATTACAAAGATAATTGAAGGAATACTGCATTTATAATGAGCCATCGATCGTGTAAACTATTCAGATGTGGAGAGGGAACACGAAAAAGGAGAGGGAAACTATGAATGGAGAATGGAAAAATATACACAGCCTAGCAAATATATGATCATAAGAGATATAATAATGTCTTTTTAAAACTAGAATAATAAAGTAATCTCTAAGTGATGACGATATTGACATCTCTGAGTTTTGATTGATTGTTTTTTTCTCTACCCCAGGGTCATGTTGCTATGCTGAATGGCGGATGCTGGAATCCTAAAGTAAAAGAAGAATTCATCACATGTGCAAATGATGCGTAAGTCTACTCTGTTCATTTTACTTTTCTTTTTATGTTTGTTTGTTGTTGGTTTTTTTATAATGTTTTTAGTATAGTTTATATGTTATATTGCATTATTTCTAGTGTCAAGCCATGACATGAATCACTTTCTAAACTGCCCTCTTCTGCCCAACTGTTGTTCCCAACCTAATCTTACTACTCTTTCACCTGATGGGATCGCCTGTGTTAACTATTTAATGGATAGAGTCTGATTCAGAATCTAATTCCTCTAAGAAGCATCAAAGAAATTGAAATCTTTTATGTGTAAACAAATAAAATGATCAATAAAAAAACCAATGACAAAAAAAGGACTCAAGAAGAAGAAGATAGTGTCAAGCATTAAATCATAACTTTCTACTGTGGAATGTGTTGTAAGCAAGTGATCAGATATCATACTGGTTATGAGTACTGTGTCAAACCTTTGAATGAAAGGTATGAACGATCATCCTGGTTGCATTGCTCCCTAAGATTTGGACATTGTTGGAGGTTCCCTATGGTATGTTGTGTAGTGCAGTCAAAGTTTACATTCCAATCCTCAGTATGACCCTATTTTTACATATTAACTTTCCACCTACATACACATGTATCCTAGTGTGAATTTGATTGAGGGACTACCCCAGACCCCAGTATTGCTCATAAACTAGGGGGCAGCTGCTCATTGGTCGGGAGAGGTATCTGTCATGGCGGTGATTACTGAGGCAGAGGGCAGACCAACTTATCAATTTTTTTTGTTCTTTCTTTTTAGGACAGTGAGGGTTTGGGATGTGAACCAGGCTTACAAGCAGAATCAGGTCATCAAGTTCAGAGGTCAAGGAGGTCAGAAGACTAATCCTATGTGCTGCTGTTACAGTAGGGATGCTAAGCTGATAGCGGCAGGGTGTATGGATGGAAGTGTACAACTATGGGATATGAAGAAACCACTGGTAAGATCAGAAGTATTAATACAATGAAAACTCCATATAGGGTTGTGATATAACAAAATACCTGATATAAAAAGCTATTTCTCAAGTCAAAGTTCAGTCAATTTATTTTGTTTTCTATTTTCTATTGACTACTGATATAACAAGCAAAATTTTCTGATCCCAAGGACTTTGTTATAAAGATTTTCAACCAGTAACTGTTTTGACAAAGTGTATTAGCCCTTGGATTCATTTACAATTCCACATTCCTTTGGTTCATTCCAGCTTGTCATCAGCATGCAAATGCCACAAGGTTTCAAGTTACAGTTTCTTTTGATCGTACTCTGTCACAATCTTGATTTAAAGTGTGCAAGGCACTATCTGCTAAAACTTGCATGAGTTTTTTGTTTGCGTATTAGAAGACAGCTCCTGCAAATGGTAGAGAAAAATCCTGCATTATATTCTCATTGTGTCTGGTTTGTTTGTACTAGGTAAGACCAACCTATCACCAGAAGACGGCTCATGCGAAGAATACAGAGACATCTTGCATCACATTCTCATATGATAACCAGCTCCTTGTCACAAGAGGAGGTAGGTACAACACAGTCCAATGATGTGCATCGATGATAGCTTCTTAAAGCAGTGGGGCCTGTTTCGTGAAACCGTCATGAGTCTATGTTCTTGGAAAACCCATAGGGACACGTGTTGTAGAATTGACACACATTTCTATGGGATGTCCACAAACTAAGACTTATGACGGTTTCGAGAAAGGGGCCCCAGGGATCTACCTCTGGATTGGCACTCGTTGTGCTTGCTCTCTAGGAATATGTTTTTAAAAATTCATCATTCATAGTTGATGCTCTAGTCAAAAAGTTTCTTTTACGCTATTCTCCTTGATAGTTGTAATTATTCTTGAGATGATGATACAGTTTAAAAAAAAAAAAAAAGATCTCAACAAAAAACTGCCTTCCTGCTGATTGGCTGTTTCAAGCTTTGCACTGGATTAAAAACAAAATCAAAGGGTGATGGTCTGCGGAAGGACGTATAGATGCTGTTATCAGGCAAACAATGACAATAAAACTTTGCTAGGAAAACCCATTCTTTCTCATTTTCCTTCTTTTTAATATATTCCTTAGGTGATGACACAATGAAGTCATGGGATCTGAGGAATTTCAAGAGACCGATGAATGTTGTGACGGGACTGGAAAGCTTCTATCAAGTGTATGTATCAACTCTTACTCTCTTGACGATTTATATGCCATATGTGTAGGTAGCTCTGATTGTTAGTTTATATCCACTTGGTCTAACAGCAGTTGGTCCAATTCACTGCTTGTTTAAACCAAAGTGGTTTATTGTCAACTTGGCCTAATTTCCTCTAGGTCTAATACATACTTGGTATAATTCTCATTTGGTCTAATGATCAATTAGTCTATTTGCCAATTCGTCTAATTACCTGTTAGTCTAATTGCTTTTTCATGTAATTCCCTAATGAATGATGGGTGTATTGCTAGTTTTTTTTTTTACAGGAATTGAGTAAGTGGTGTTAGACCATGTGGGCATTGGACGAATGGACATTAGACGAACTGGTTGTAGACTAAATGGAATTAGACCATATGGGATGAGACCAACAGGCATTAGTCAAAGTGGATCTAGAACAAATGGCAATTTACCGCTCTTAGCACATCTTTGACCACATACAGTTGTGCTTATAATGTACGCAACATTTCTCACACAGTACGCACCTATTAAACACAAGGATTGCAATTCACAATTTAATTCAATCCGACTCCATTTATTTTCCATTTTAAAAACAAAATGGTTCAATGTATCATTATACATAAATAACCGATTACTTGACATAAATGAATAAGATGCAGTGATAACCTAAGGAAGTGAATGCTTTTAATCAGGGTCCCATTTAAATTAAAATTTAAAATATATTTCAATAGATATGTGTTATATCCCCTATTCTGTGTGTTTCAAATTGGCTACAATGTTTGTGTCAATTGTCTTGTTACAACAGATTCTTGTTGTGTTGTTATAAAGGGAATAGACTAGATGATATGAATTGTATATATTTTCTCTCTCTCAGATCTGACTGTTGCTTCAGTCCTGATGATAAGATGATTTTAGCCGGCCAATCAGTGAGGAGAGAACAAGAAGGGAAGCTTATGTTCTACGACAGAAACACCTTCGAGAAGATAACAGAATTAGAATGTGGGCAAGGGGTAAGATTCCAACTCTAATTCTAATCCCCAGCTACACGTACATAGAACCTGTAGGAAATATCTCAAAGTTACGTTGTTGAGAAATAGTTTTTAAAGTTCTAAATATAATTTTTTGCTGTTTAATTATTATTTAATTATGGTATTTTCTTGTTCACTAGCATTATGTTAATGTTACAATTTTTTATGCTTCATGTTTTTCGTGATGTCAGTCAACATATGAAATTCCATGTATTGATCTTATTATTGGGATACTTCAAGAACTGCTTTAGATATGTTCTTAATGTAAGGATAGTATTTGTCATCACAGGAAGACAATCTGAGTAGATTTTGGAGTAGGTATGTCAAAAGTAAAGGTTTACAGAGGAAACTTTTTGAAACTACAAGTAAATGCATACAGTATATGAGATCCAGTGGCATTTGTCTTTTTTTCTTTTTTAAACCTTTTTGATGTTCAGCATTTTTTGAAAATTATTAATCTTTTTGTACAGAGCATAATCAGGTATAAATAAGCTATATTTATTGTAGAGAGGCTAAGCGAAGTATTCTTTTTTTTCTCTCTCTTTCATTCCAGAGTGTAGTACGATGTTTATGGCATCCTAGACTGAACCAGATCATTGTAGGATGTGGAAGCGGTCTGGCTAAGGTCTTCTATGATCCTAATCGGAGTCACAAGTAAGCAACTGTTTGATATATTTTTTTTTAATGTCCAGGTTCAAAGTCTGTACCAAGAAGAGAAAAGGAAACTGCAATTGATAGATTTTTCAAAGAGTTTTTATTACCAGCGTGGTGTTTTACCAAGTCATTCGTAAAATACAAACAACATACCAAACGACTGGTGATCAGTTCTTGTGCTAAATGATTCCAAATGTGACATAGAGAATGTGGTAAGTATAGCACCCAAGTATATATTCTAGTCGTTCATAAAGTAATCTGTTTTTTTACAAACAACTTGGTGAAACACCCCAGGTATGCAATAACGTTCATGGTACATGTAGCTTACAAGCATTTACAAGGCTATCTCGAATATCACATATATAAATAAAGAAACTAACTTGCTTTGATTAACTTGAACTGAATGTAGTAGGCCAATAATGCGACTCTCCCAGTTTTAATTTCATGTAATGGCAAGAATTATGAACCTATTTGTTTACTACAACACGATTTCACTATAACATGGCTTGTGACTTTGTCCTAGACATTCAGTTATCATAGGAATGGCCTGTATGAATTCAATCTTCACTGTGTTTTATATCTGCTCTACCCTTCAACAGAGGAGCCAAACTATGCATGGTAAAGAAGAGAAGAAAGAGGGTCGAACCAGACATCGTCAAGAGTGAACACATTATAGCGCCCTCTATGACAAGGAGAGGAAGACATCGTAACAAGGAGGAGCCAATGGAGATCATGGCTTATAAGAAACAGATGAAAGACAGGCAGGATCCTGTCAAATCAAAGAAACCTGATTTACCCATCAAACAAGGTTGGTATCTCCATATGGATACGATCTGATTAGATTTTGGGAAATGTTGGTCAAGGGTCACAGAGGTCAACTTATGAAATGACAGATTTTTGAGAGCAGAGGTATATAGTAGACCAAAATGCATCCTGTAATATCTCATGATAGCAGAATCTTGTTATATACTGAAGAGGACAAACAAGGTATGTATGAACTTCATTCTTGATGGTAGTATGTGTATCTTCATATGCAGAAAATATGATTTGATTTTGGAGAATGTTGGTCAACTGTCCAGGATCATACAGGTCAATTATGAAAATCCTGGTATCGTCATCATTATTGCGATATTGTTTGTGTATCCATATCTAATCGACCTGATTAAAGTTAAGTGTAAGTAGGGCAAAGGTAAAAGGTCACAGAGGTAAAGTTATGAAAACCTGTTTAAACTATTTCAGTTATTCGTGTTCTGATTTCTAATGATATAATTATTCTGTAGGGTCAGCATTTCTGCTTAGAGACAAATTCTAGAAATGACTTTCTATACTTTATGCCTGAATAACTTAAGATATATCTCGACAGACCAGTCATCATGTTGTATAGTCGAAGGGAGGAAGTCTTGGTGCAACATTTCAATCTGATTACTTCCAATTTCAGTCTAAAAAGATTTTTTTCTCTCAACCATTAGGTCAAGGAGGTCGTATTGCGGCTGGAGGTAGCACCTTGTCCCGCTATGTCGCTATCAACATCGCCCTTACCAAGAAAGTAGATCCTAACATCAATGCCAGGGAAGCCATCTTAAGACACGCCCAGGACGCTAAAGATAATCCTCAGTGGATTGCGCCAGCATACAAACAGTTAGTGACACCTACATTATAAGCGAATTGCCTCATTATAAGTATATCTGGACGTCATACATTGTACATAGACACATTTGCACAGGTTTAGAATAATGACTGAGAATTTCTCCAGCAATTTGTGCTATGTAATCAATAGCTTGCAACTTAAGCCCTTTGTTCAAACATTCAAGAGATCGAGCCATTCAAACTGGGAAGGTTCAACAAACATTAGCATAGTTTGATGGTCTAGTTTTACATGGTTGAATCAAAGATTTGATCCTAATCATATATTGTGTAGAGAAACAGGTACACTTGATCCACACATTAACTGTAGCATTACTGTATAAGCGGTTACCCATATTTTTTCAGTGATTTGATTTCTGATTTGATAACTTATGTTATTACTAATTATTATTAGTAATAACATCATTATAAGTAGTAATACTGTTATATTAACATGTATACTAACATGTATTTAAACTTGTATTCCAATCTCTTCCTCCTTGTTTTGCAGCACTCAGCCAAACCCAATCTTCCATGAATCGGATGAAGAGGAAGAAGAGGATGAGGGACCGAGCTGGGCTAAGAAAGCAAAGATGGACTCTAAGAAATAGCTGAATGATCTCAGTTTTTAGTTTTAATTATTTTTCTCAACAAAGATATACTCTAAGAAATATCAAAATCCACATATTTTTTAGTTTGCAATCATGACCACCCCTCCCCGGCCCCCAAGAAAAGTGAAATTTGCTCAGTTTTTAGTTTCAATCATCCCTCACCCACCCAACGTAGATGGAATCCAAGAAATAATTGGACTCCCAGTTGTTATTTTTCAATCATTCATTGCCCCCCCCCACCCCCCCCCCAACAAAGGTAGATTCAGAAATAGCTGAATCCACTCAGTTTTCAGTTATTGTGCCCACCCCCCCCCAACAAAGACAGAATGCTTAAGTAGGGCATGAGTGCAAAGAGTTGATATTGAACCAGGGATCTCCTTGTTAAGCACCTTTCACAATTGATGGTGCGACTACTTACAACCGTTGCAATTGTGTGCGACGTATATTGTGACCAAATGATCACAAGAGCAATTGTGAAAGCCCCTTTAAGAAACCACCATTCTACTGGGTAAACTTTCATGACTTATGTCAAAAGAACAACTAATCAAGAATAGTGCAATTGAAGAGTGTAGTGGAAGAAGTACTTAAGTCACATAATACTAGTTCTGAGATATAAGCGTTTGAATATTTCAAATTACTCCTCACATCACATGTTTTTAAATTTCAGATTCAAAGTTGGTGGAGTTGATTTTTATCACAAAAGAATAATATATGCCAAATTTGAGTAAATTCGTGCTTATCGATTTCCGATAATCAATAAACCAGATCGTGGACTTAAGTACTTCTTCCACTACAATCGTGGACTTAGGTACTTCTTCCACTACAATCGTGGACTTAAGTACTTCTTCCACTACAATCATGGACTTAGGTACTTCTTCCACTACAAAACCTCATTATGGGGATTTCTTGTTTGAGGCAATTCGTATTGATTTCTTTATAATTTGAGGCTTTATCATATTTCAATATGGTGTCATCATAATATTTATATTTTAAAAATTTTACTGTGGGGGTGGG
>CALNVZ010001721.1:43580224-43593186 GCA_940671915.1 Paracentrotus lividus | reverse complement strand
TCATGGACTTAAGTACTTCTTCCACTACAATGATGGACTTAAGTACTTCTTCCACTACAAAACCTCAATTTCGAAAAATGGGGGTTGTTGATTGGGGCACTTTGCAATAATTTTTTCGCAAATCTGACACTTGCACATGATTCTTGATGCTATGTGTATATCATTTATGCAAAAAACTCATTTTTGAAAAAATGTGACTTAAGTACTTCTTCCACTACACTCTTCAATTTCTCACTCACTTTCATCAAATGAGTTCGTGATACAGTGTAGCTCTAACCTGTTTAATGAAGTTCTTTTGTTGACAGTATTCAAACTGTGGAGATTAGGATGAAAATCTGTATAACTTACAATCTTTTTAATGTCTAACTTTTATGTTTAGATTTAAATGACTTCCATAATGGGTTTATTTAGCTTGATGATATACGAGAAAACACTGTTCAGGCACATTACACAGTAATAATAATACTTGGGATTTTTAAAGTGCCGTTTTCCATTTAAATAAAATGCTCAAGGCGCTTTAACAAACTAATATAAGGAAATGAGTAATGAGTATTCTTACCCGGTATTTGATTTCTAATGTATTTCCTTGTGCATTTAATCTGCATGTGTATATAATGTAAATAATTTTGTAATAAAAATATTTTATATGAATATGATTGAAAGCATTACTGTGATTTCTGTTATATTATTTATCAGAGTTAATATACTGTATTCCTACCTTTTGTAATTAGTTGGAAAGAGTGTGAGAAAGCAGAAAATGAGAGGAAAATGTAACTGACGTAATTAAGGACAACCCATCCATGCAATGTACACTTGAACGGTAAATTTTCACTTGGTCTAAACCCACTTTGACTAGACTCTGTTTGGTCTCATCCCACATGGTCTAATAGTTTTGTCTACAACCAGGTCATTTAATTACCTTTTGGTCTATTTGCCACTTCGCCTATTTACCATTTTTGTCTAATGTCCACTTAGTCAATAATTTAACTGTAACAAGCTGGTAATAGACCATTTGGGAATTGGACAGTTTGGTAATTAGACAAAGTGAGAATTAGACCAATTATGTACAATGTACATATAAGACCAAATGGAAATTAGAACTGAATTCTTTAAACAAGTGATAAGACAACACATGGAATGAATTAGAGTTCAAACATAAGTACATATTCTCTTAATTTTAATTTAGCTCTTCATCGATCATCGACAATTTTAATACGGGACAGTAATTTCATTACAAGAATATCATTGCACATAGATAAGTACTAATTCTACAGATAATTCACAAACTCTGGAACAACTTCTACATTTATGCAATGATTCCCAAGGTGTAAATACAATCGTAATGGCCGCAGCTTGTATTATTCATCCACAGTCAATGCATACAAAACTATAAATTTATAGAAAAATAATACCAGCATAAATGGCAACATATACATATAATTTTCTACTGCCAGCTTTGCTTTGTGATTCACAGATATGACAAAGCCAAATGCAGTGGAAACTCTTTACAACAAGGTCCTTGGGACTGGGTAATTCTTTTTATTATATTGGATTCCTTGTTGTATCAGTAATTGGTAAAAAAAAAAAGTGAAAAACAAAACAGTGATTTAATTTATATTGCAGAAAGAGCTTGTTTAGAAGCATTTTTGAAATTTAACAATGTGTATTATTGTTATGCTGAAAACATGGGCACATAGAAAAATATGAAAGTTTGAGATTGTGACCAGGAGAATTGCCTCGTTATAAAAAATATCTTTAAAAATGCAAATACTGTATTATCACAAGCATACATTTTCATATATATCTTGAAAGACATTTCAATTTTCATTTCTAGTTTGAAATCTTTTCTTCTGTCTGTTTAACTGGACTGTTTCGTTCACCTTTATCCTCCCTCTTGCATTTCAGCATTTTTAGATTATACAGTCCACTCCTGTAATTATGAGGTCCTTGGAACCAAGCCAAATGCTTTGTTATACATGTAATGAAACATTATTATACCCAACACATGTTTGAAATTGGGACCGGGAGAGCTCCCTTGTTTAACAGAACGAAATCTTGTACCCATGCTCATTACAACAGAAATAGGCTGTACACATACATGTAGTTGAAGGCGCCATACAATCACCCCAGTTGTCTTATCTCATGTCTGAAAATATGGCAATTGTCAGCCATTACCTACTAATATGGGTAATTAGGTACCCTATTGGTAACCAAGCAAATAAATAATTTAGAGCACCAATCGTTTACATTCTATGGAGGATACAATGTTTAACTTTCAGATGGAAAGAGTGGTTCCTGTTATTTAGACTAGGAAAATGGTAGAAATTTTTGGTCCATGAGTTAAACAATGAACTTGAGATAGCCAAACGTCTATGAAACCGCAAAAAGCCATAATATTAGATGTTTAGAGCACCATTTTCATTATGCAAAATGCTCAAGGAACAATAATTTCACAAGTAATGTGTCGAATGGTAATATATGACACACATGATGCCAATAATCTTGGTGAATTATGCAAAGAATATAAAGCCTACCTGTAAAATAAATAAACATGCAAAGAAACAAAACCCCAAAGAATGACCTCAAAACCACAACTTTCTAAATAAAATTGTAAAAAAATAATATCACCTTGGTTGGGTTATGCTACAGTTTTATGTGTGAACACTGAATCTATGGCATAAAGGCTTTTGCTTTTTGGAATGTATAATTATGGACAAAAATTGTCATAGCATGAAGTTAGAGATGATGCATTTTATGTGTCATGCCATACTCATAGGATGATACAGCAACAAATAATTTACTTTTATCATAAATAGTACATGTAGCTCAAATTGCGTATTTAATTTCAACTAGATAATTTAAATTAGAAGTTGTCATATATAATCTATCTACAATCTATGAACTCTTTTCACCAATTTCTCTAACTTATTCCCAAAAGCTCTGAACGAGAAGTTGTTAATAACCCTATCCCTCCCCGCTTTCCCTAGTCGATTCTTTAGATCCGGCTCCCGCACAAAGCGCTCCATCGCTGGCGCAAAGCTAGCCGCCTTGGGCTCACAGAGAAAACCGGTCTGTTTATGAGCGACGGTCTCTAGCGGACCACCGCTATTAACTGCTATCACCGGGCGATACATGTACATGGCTTCTATCGGCACTATACCAAAGTGTTCGTTGGAGGGCGTGTAGAGTAGGCATGTACAGCTTTCAAGGAGAGTCAGTTTCTGGGCGTCGCTGAACGATCGGAGAAAGGTCACATGATCGGTGAGACCGTTCTCCTCGGCATATTGGACGAGCTCTTCGTGGTACTCCAGGTTTTCGATAACGCGATCGTCATAACCGCCCGCCATCACAAGGTGCACATTGTGCCATTCATCGTCGGACAGTCTGGATTTTAATTCACCTGATAAAGAAACAAGAAAAAGCATTTAGAAATAATTGAATAAGATGGTCCTTTACATACACTGGTAAATGCAACACTCACAGAAAGTGGGATAAAAATATTTTTAAACTGAAAGAATCGATAGTTAAATAATAAGCTCTCCACTAGAATATACAGTGTGTCCCAGAATTAAGGAAACTAGATTTCAATGCAGAAATATCTGTCACATCATTATAGCTCATTTGATATATTGCCTATGACATTTACTAACATACACAAACAGTTTTAGAAAACATGAATTTTAGGCCTAGGGGGCTAATTGGGGAAAAAGATATTAACATGTATCATTCTCCCGACTCCTGTTATGAGTTCAGAAGGCGGGAGCCGCTTATACATATACCAGGTTTCCCAATCTCTGCAGGACAACCAACATCAAGATAAAGAAAGTACTCACTCATAGCTTCAATCGCCAACATAAGATTCTTCTTTCTCTCGTAGCGATTGATAGACAGGAAGAGCGTCTTGACCCCTGCAGGTATGAGGTCACCAGCAGGCTCCACAGCGGCGTTGAAGGCGCTGAAGTTCAAAGATGGGTAGAGGACATCTGGCTGGACGTCCTTTAGACTGGTGAAGGTCTGCTTGAAGGTTTCAGCTGTCGGGTTAAAAGAGAGCAATTATTGGTGGAGTGAAATCCGCTGCTCAAGCATTTAGTTTTCTTACTAGCTACCGGTTTATTCCACAAATTGTAATAATGACATTTGTAGTGAACTTTGAAAGAGATTTTTTTTTTCCTTCCGAATGCACAAAATGATAATTATCACACAGTCCATACACAAATCTGGTTCACACGACAACCCCCCCCCCCCAAAAAAAAACCCAAACATATCCAGAATCTTGACAGAGGACAATTCATACGGATGTCACAATGATCCAGTGAAAATGTTAGCCCTACTTACCAGTAAAGTTACTGTTGACAACAATGCAATCAGACATGCCAGTAGTCTTTTCTTCAAACCAATCAATAGGCCCTCGATAGAGTTTCTTTAGGAAGCTCTGTCGCTTGGTCAGCAACAGATCCGGAAAGTGACAATAGAACAGCACCTGAGTAACAAAAAGATATTTGTATCCAGTGAAATTGCAAAAGAATTTTAATCAAAAAAGTACAAATACATAGCACTACCAAGAATGCAAGCCATTTTCTTTCAATAATGTAGATTTACTTGCTAGATGTTCATAAGATACAAAACAAGCGATTTCCAAGAAAATAATTTCATACGTGTGATGTTTAATATCTTTATGACAATAACAAAAAAAAAATCATTATCTGAGATCATTTTTTCATCTTTTTATCAGTCTTGAGATTGGGCTTTGAAGTATGCTGATCTTCATGCACAGGTAAATATTTTCTTGAAAAAAAAAAAAGAACATATTCATGTTCCATAAGTGACAAGTTTTCCTAAGTATATCTGGTATAATTTAAATCTTTTTAACCAGTCTTGAAATAATCTATTCTTCTTAAAAACTAGAGGCAAGTCATTTTCCTTCTCTCCTCACAAAATCTTGCACTAGTCCCCAAATAAAGAGATATTTCAATCTACCCTGTGATAAAGGTGACTGGGGCTCACCTGCTGTGTAAGCATGTAGATTTTTAATGCTATTTTGAATTTTGTCCAGGGATAGACATTATAAGAGTTGATTTAAGAAATGACACTTGATCCTGTGCATTATATTTGGATTTAGGTGGCACAACAAAAAGGAACTGAGTTCAAAACACATCCATTCAAATCTATTTTCATAAAGATATTAAAAATAACATTTAAAACCAAAAGTTAAAAAAAAAAAAAAAAAAAAAAACACTCACTTTGGCTCTTCCCAGCTTCAGGAATGGAATACAGGCAGAGATCTGATCACAGATAATGACATCATAAGGCTCACGGCTGAACAATAGCAGATAGAGGGCAACATATATCATGCGGATGTAAGCGCAAAGAGCGTAGCAGGATCCAAAGATCTTTCTTGGAAGCCAGTCCCCTGCCGTCACAACCTAAAAGTAGATTGGAAATGCATGTTACCACTCATAGCATGTAGTCAATAATTAACGTCTTGACATCATGCTAAGTATGAGTGCATTAAATCTTTGAAAATTTATAAGGTTGAGAACTCAAAGGCCATGCCCATGGAAAACACAACTGTGTGGTTGTTAAATATCAATGATATCCAAAGCAATCATCAAGGATCAATATCAATTGTGGGGTTATCAAATAGAAAATGATTACTCTTGTTTACTATAATTATTGCAATTGATTCTTATCATTTGCTATGACATTTATTCATCGATCACCTTTCATTATTTTTTAAGTTTCACTTTTTTATATTTATTTACAAGATTCAACACTTTCAGTTTCACAGGCACAGCGCTTGTAAATCATGAATTTTTAAACACTAAACTAATACAGGATTAATGGATGTTTATCTACTACTAAAAAAGACAAATGTTCTCTCCTAAAACATAATTATTGATTGCTTCTCCCCCGTCGCGTCTTGATGATATGTTAAGAAATATTGTAACTAACATATTATTGAATGTTTGGGACTGACCACTTCAAAATTTTAAGAAAAGCAATACTTGGTCAATTTACATACTTATTACAGTCTAAATGTATTTTATAATTAATTACTATTATCAATTATATAATCACCTCAAGTGTACTATCACTCGTCTCCTTGAAACAATGGGAGGGGTCGTGATGAGCAGTGTATATCTTCACAGAATGCCGCCGGGTCTGTAGGGCTAGCGCTGCGTCGACAACCAGTCTCTCCGCTCCCCCGATCCCCAAATCGGGATGCAAGAAAATTACTCGCACCATTTTATCTTTGGTCCAAAGCACAAATGTTTGAAGAAATTAGGATTGATAGAATCCCGTAAAGCGGAATGTATTCTTGTTGAAAAGAAAAAACTATAGAATAAATATCTCAGAAAACCAAAGAGGAGTGATATCAAGGCAGATCTTGATGAGATGGATGTTGTAAAGAAGGCTCCCAAAACGATGACGTATGACGACTAGACTCGAGCTGGCGCAATTTTTGCTGATGAAATTTTAAGACATCATTTGGCATATTAATGATCACATACTATCCGTCAAAGTGAGTCCTAATCATATCATTTTTTTTCTCCTTCTCCCTTTTTTCTGGTGTGATTATATATGGCTCTTTGTCCAACCCATCTTCCCCCTCTTATATCTCTTTCCTTCTTTCCCTTTCTTCATATCTATTTCTCTCTCTTTCATTCTTTCCCAGGCCTTCGTTCCGATCTCTTTCCTTCTACCTCTCCTTTCTTATATCTCTCTTTCCTTCCCTTCTGATCCTTTTCTTTCATTTCCCCTGTGATCACTTCTTACCTCTTTTGCTTTCTCTCCCTTCTGATCTCTCGAATCTTTTCCTCTTTCTTTGCTCTGATCTTTCTCTTTCCTTCTCTCCCTCACTTCTTATCTCTCTCTTTCTCCAGGGCCCGTATTCCATAAACTATACTTAAGCAATTTTGCTTAAGTCTAAGTATCTTTTCTAAGATTTTGTCCAGGAAAAAAAATTCTTAGCTTTTATTCCAAACAAGTTTGTCTGAGCTCATAAAGCATTATAAGCAAAAGTCTGTTCAAAAAGTCTGTTAATATTGTCATGTTTAATTTGTGGCCTCAAATGAGCTTGCCATATAATCAACATCCAAATTAAGCCACTAGGTAGTTAGGCTTAAAGTTAGGATAAAATCAGCTTTTATAATGTGCGTATTTGTAGGAGCAACTCAATTTAAGACCTTTTACTTAGCCCAAATCAAAGAATTTATGCTCAATTGTCAAAAATAGGCTAAGCAAAAATACTCTTAATTAAAACCAAATTTATTTTAGCAAAAAAATTCTTAAGTTTCATGCTTAAGTCCAACATTTATGGAATACGGGCCCTGGCCTTCAGTTTAACACCCTTCTTATCTCTCTCTTTCTCCTTCAGTTTAACACCCTTCTTATCTCTCTCGCTTTCATTCTTCCCCTCCCTTCTTATCCCTCGGTTCCTTTCTTTCCCACCCTTCTTATCATGTTCCCTTTTCTTCTTTTCTTATCTCACTTTCCTTCTTTCTCTCCCTTCTTATTATCCCTCTATCTATTTCTTCCATTCTTTCTCTCTTCCTTCTGTCTCTCCCTCTCTCTCTCCTCCCCCTCTAGGGTCCATTCTCTTTAAACTCTACATCCCTCTCTCTCTCTCTCACTCGCTCTCTCTGTGTCTATCTCTCTCTCTCTCTCTCTCTGTCTCTCTCTCTCGTCCTATTTCTATACGTCTTGATCCCTATCTACCCATTTAAGCAGCAATACGTAGCCTACAGTCCACACCCATTATAATAAGCATGGATACAATAAGATTTCATTGTTATGAGGCAAACCTCCTGGTCTCAATTCAAAACTATTACGTGTTTGTGTCTTCAGTATATCCAGATTCTATTGCTCAACATTGCAATTGGCTTGGTCTTAGCACCTTGGATGTACAAAAACACAAATGACAAAGTTTACATTCAATTGAGTACTCAAAAATTATAACTATATTGAAGTAAAATTTGCGTTCTTGAAAATGACACATTATTATATTTATCAAAGTTGTCCACATTTTATTATTTTTCACAGTTGATAAAAATACATTTGCATATCAGATATCTACATTTATAATTAAGCCTAATGTTTGAAATTCTGCCACATACTTATAAACCACATACCCAATATGTATTTTGTGCTATGATGTCCAGCACAAATCTTATATTGATATACAATGTATACTCCTGCTCATTAAACCCTGTTTCAATATTATGTATTCCTGAATATTCTTCTGGGCTCATAAAGAAAACCCAGAAATATCAAGGACAATACCCTTTCGAAATGTACACATAGTATGATAAGGATCAAACAAAATAATGTACCAGCTGAAAATTTTGTAGTGGTTTATTTTCATAAATTTTGCAAACCATTGGATAGTCACAAAATTAACAACATGCAAAATTATGGGCTTATGCAGAATGACCAACATTATGTGAAAGAAACCGTTTGGTTGATTTGTTGTAATCTCTTCAAAATCCCTTTTAATAGTAGACTTTTCCCATGTACTGACAATAATCTCTATATATTTTTATTGTAAAAGGAATTAATTCTGAATATAACTGACTGATTTTCAGTGCTATCATATCTCATATACTTAGGTAAATATCTTGCTATATCATTCCCTTGAATAAATCTCTTGAGGTCATTAAAGCTTTGGAAGATAAAGAATCATTTGAAACAAAAATAAAGATCAAGCTTTCAACAAGTTAAAATTGGTATTAGTTATCTATACAACTTCATGTTTTGTGCGCTTCATTGGTCATAATTGACCATTATTAAATAGCATATTTTTTTATTTCTACAATCAACATCATTTTAGTATCTGTACAAAGAGAATTTAGAGTAATAACCGGTACAGAAATTGCACAATAATAGCTTCCTATAATCATTTTATGACATCAATGTAATGATGTAGAATAAAAATTTAATATGGTCGATCTCTCATCTAAATATAACAGACTGTAATTAACTTTAGGGAGATAAAATTCATCATACTGGCTAAATATAGGCAAACATGAACATATGAACCACCATGAAATAGAACACATCACTTTGAAAGATACGATCATGCCTGAACTCATGCATGTATCTCATACAAGTATTTCATGGTTCGAAATGTTCCATGAATTTGCCTTTCATCCTTGAGGGAAAAAAACCCATCTTTTTCATTTTCAGGTGTGGAATTTCTTTTGAGAGAGCTAGCACCATATTGACCATATTTCGGAAATACATTAGCCTAAGTATAGCGTGTCACTGAGAGCCAGCACTATTTCAAATTATGTTACTTGAATGCCTAACCTCAGATTTTATTTGGTTAAAGAAGAGCCAAGTCATTATTCCCTTTCTGGCTGTGAATTTATATTCAACATCGCCTTTGAAGGAGAATGAAACCCTAGGATTCAGTTGAATTGTATGAAACAAAAAAAAAATCAAAGAAACAGATTAAAGAAAGTTTGAGAACAAATGAATAAATAATAAGTAAGTTATGTGCATTTGAATGTTGTGGGGCAAGTCCACGCTATTTGTTCCCGAGATGGTGATTTTTCGACTTTTTGACCATTTTTGTGTCAAGTGTGTCAGTAGGTTTGTAAAGGTATACATAATGTGTCATATATCACCATAAAGGGTATGAAATTAACTTAATGCAAATGAGGTCAAAAAGTCATTTCAAGATCATATGACGTCACAAGGCTCATTAATATTCATGAAAAATATATAAAATGCATTAAAAATGCTATTTTCAACCATTTAAAAAAGAGGTTTGTCATAGGAGTACAACCAAAAAGTAAGTATTTTCTCTTTTTATATTTTCTTGGCTAACTCTGGTGAAAATGTCACGAACCTAGCACATAGCTTTCTATATTTTTAGACTTAAAATATTCAGGTCTCAGAAATAGTCTCACAAAAGTTACTGAGCTGATGTAAAATCATACATTTTTATTACCCACCCTCCCACCTTTAGAAATGAAACAAAATAAGTTTTTCTAACATTTGTGTTTTGTATTATGTTTCTTTTGTTTTATCAGAGTGATTTTTTAACAAAAGATGTTTCTACGCCTTGGCTACACCAATTGTTTAATGAAAAATATTACAGGGAATAATTGTCCCGTGTGTTACTGTCCCGTTTGTTACCTGACATAGTTTTTAAAACTTGACCTTGGCCAGAAAACTTGAAATTGTATTAGCTTTAAAATATGTCCTTACAATGTTTATTACATGTTTAAGAGGATATGACTCTGCAAATTTAGATCTACTTTTTTAATTCAGAGTTATATGTGAAAAAAGTCAAAATTTGAAAACACCATTTTTTTTTGCGGTCCCGTTTGTTACCAACGAATAAATGATCATAAATTAATTATGAATTGAGTTATTTCAACTATTTTTTATGTTTTTGTTGAACATTCTTAGTACTTTCAGGAATATGCCAAAGGATTGAGATTTCATTTCAGATTTTTCAAACAAGCCCTATTTTTGGCTCTGAAAGTCCCGTTTGTTACCGCACAAAATAGCGTGGACTTGCCCTGTGATCACTAACGCTATGGAGATCCTCACGCTGGCAACAGGCCCAAGATGTGTGATGTCACACATGAACAACTCTCCCATATGACATACAAAAAAATACCAAAAATTCTTCTTTTTCCTCATTCTAGTGGTAGTACAGACTCTTCACACATGATTATATTTTGTGAACATGTATTACATGTCCTCCCATGAAAAGAATCTCAGATCTTTTAACGGAATTAATAAAAAAAGACAATTTGAGTGAAATATGTACAAAAGTAATGGGGAAGTTGTTCATGTATGACATCACACATCTCAGGCCCGTTGCCAATGTGAGGATCCCCATAGCAGTAGTGATCACAACATTCAAATGCTCATAACTCTCTTATTATTCATTCATTTTTTCTCAAATTTTCATTGATCAGCTTCTTTGATTTTCCTGTTTTTGTACAATTTAATGAATTCCTAGGGTTTCCTTCCCCTTTAAGGATCTTCTTCACCTTGCATAAAATGACATAGCTATAAGGTAAACTGTGCGTCAAATATCTTACTCATTCATGATTTAAAATTTGATATGTAATTTTTAGACATCTCACACACACAACCATCATTGCAAACCATTCCAGGCACCTTCTGACACTGGGGATACCATGAAGTCTTGAAGCAGTAGTCACAAGCACAATGGGTACATGGTGTCTTATAACAGGTTGTTTCGTCAAGGACATTCTCAATGTCACCGTGAAAGAGTCTTTATCTCTGCTTCGGGGAAACCCTGCATGTAGCCATACATCAGCCTGAAGGTCACCTCAAGGTCACCTCAAGGTTAAGATCAAGGTCAGTGCGGCTGTGGCACATGTCCGTCGACGTAGAAATTCCTTGTTGCTTTCGGCAACTGCACCTCCATTCCTTCCAGTTCTTTGCTTAAAATAACTTGGCAGCCTGGAGGAGAAATCAAGAGAACAAATTTGCAAATCAAACATGAATTTAATGTTAATACCCGGGGGGCAAAACCCATATTTTTAGAGTTAGCTGCATCGGCGAGATCTAAAAAGTAGTCCTATGTAATATGATTCTATGTAGCCCATAGCAACACCACAGGGTGGACTACTCGTGGTAAAGTGACACGAGGGTCATCTACAGGCGGGGCGCCAAATAGCCGCCCTTTTTTACAAAAAATAGTATTTTAAAGAAAAAGACTAAAAATAATTCTCTAAACTCAATGAGTTGGGTCTCAATATGAAAGAGTATTAAAATTCCTTTACAAAACAATGCTAACTTTAGTGAGAATGAAATTAAATAAATTCAGTTTTGTACTTAAAACCGTCAGTTTTTGAAATTTTTTTTCCAAAATAATTTTTTACACATTTTTTAATTGAATGTATCAAAATATTTAAAAAGAGCTGAGAGTTGTTACTTTCTGAAAAATTGCCCATTGGTATGTCCTATGATCTGTAAAAAGATTGGGGTAAAATCTTCTTTCTGTTTAAAGCTATTAAACGCTATACCCTATGAGCGTAATATACGAAAATCCAAAATTTCGCCCAATTATAGCGAAAACCCGTATATACACGTGTTATACCGTACATAAACTGTACACGTATACTGTATTGTTGACTGACTAGGCTTATCTTTCAGATTTAATGAACTTTTGGGAGCATGATAAAAGTTTCCAAATGGATTTGATAAAACACTAACCAAATTTTCTGGTGTATATAGAAATGGAGCACATGTGCGTTAATGGGGAGGCAGGTTTTATTATTATTATAATTTTTTCATATATTTTTATGAAGGAATACATTGTTCTAATATCCATAGTTTTAATTATGCTTTTTTTTACCTAAACGAAATATGTACATACTAAAATGATTGGATGAGTGTCAATTAAATTATCAAAAGGGTATCCTGCGGAGTGGGGATCTGATCGTACACAGAACCCAAAATTAGTGGGAAAATTAAAACGGGAAATTTTGTAGCTTTTACCCCCGCCCCCCACCAAGGAAAAAGAAGGGGAAAATAAAATCTGAACGGGTGACCGACAAAATTAATTTAAATATTTTTACCACCCACATGGTTCTTACTTATTTATTATATTTATTTATTTATTTATTTATTCATTTATTTATTTATTTGTTTATTCATTCATTCATTCATTCATCCATTAATTCCTTATGTCATTTAGTTATTTATTTATTTATTCATTCATTCATTCATTTATATATATTCATTCATTTATTCACGTCTTATTTATACAGGTTGACATCTGAAATAACGAATATTGTTCTTTCAAGGGGCAATTCTAGTTAAGAAGAAGTAAATCATTGCACGTATGGTCAGTGATGGTATACATCAAATATATAATTTAATATAAATATTCATATAATGAATGAAAGCGCCGTAAAATATAAAAACAACAACAACAACAACAACAACATACAAATAAGATAAATCTA
>CALNVZ010001721.1:43537738-43570865 GCA_940671915.1 Paracentrotus lividus | reverse complement strand
ATTATCAGAGAGAGAGAGAAGAGATGAGAGAGAGAGAAGATGAGAGAGAGAGAGAAGAGAAGGAGGAAGAAGAGAGAGAAGAGAGAGAGAAGTGGTGTTTGAGAGGGGTGGGGGTGAAAAGAGCACATAGAAAAAAAAATAATATAGTATCTTGATCATTGACGACAAAAGGTAACACAATAATATAAAAAAGAAAAAGTACATTTAAAAATATAATTGATCGAAACTGTTGATAAGTAAAACATGTAATAACAAGTACAATCTATAAAAATGACTTGTGTTGCGTATGCGTTTTACATTATATTTGCAGCATATGAAATTAATACATAAAGTGAAAGAATCATTTGACTTTATGTTTCATATATAGAATTTGGTAATCACGAATTTGGTAATCATGAACAGAATTATAAGCCTTATTAGCCATCCCAGCAAGGTCATGCTCCGTGAAATCCAAGGCAGAGGAACTACTTTCAGAGAGCAAGCTGGCTTTAGGGCTGGTCGGAGCACTGTGGAACAAATTTTCAACTGTAGGGTCCTCAATGAAAAACACCTACAACATCAGAAGGACCTGTTCCAAAGCCTTCGACAGAGTGATGGTCTCTGGCACTCCTCAGAGGATTCAACATCGACGAGGGGCTAGTTCAAATCATCCAAGCCCTTTATGAACACTCAAAGCAGCTCAGTGCTTTTAAACAACATGGCAGGAGACTAGAGTTCTTCCTGTCGGTGTAAGGCAGGGGTGCCTCCTGTCCCCTGTTCTTTTCAATCTCTTTCTGGAGCAAATTATGTTGAAGACCCTCGAGAATAGGCAGACTTCTATATATATCCATTGGTGGAAGGCCTGTCTGCAATCTTCGCATTGCAGATGACATTGACTTGATGGGCAGTAGAAGGAGGATTTGCAAGATCTCACCACCAGACTTGACTCGAGGGCCACGGCATATGGTATGGAAGTCAGCACAGAAAAGTCAAAGGTCATGGTAGACAGCACTAAGAACATTAATGTCAACATCACCATGAATGGTGAATCCTTGCAAGAAGTTACCTAGGAGCAACACTATCGAAAGATGGCACCTGCACAGCAGAGATTCGCATCAGGATTGCATCAGGACTGCAGCTATGGCAAGACTATCCAGGATCTGGAAGAGTATCAATTTTCCCGTCAAGTTCAAGCTGTACAAGGCCCTTGTTGTCTCCATCTTTCTTTATGGTTGTGAGGCATGGACACTTCAGGAGACCGAACGAAGAATACAGGCTTTTGAAACTAAATGCCTGAGGAAGCTACTTGGCATCTGCTACAGAGAGCACAAAACCAATGAATATGTATTAACCACAGTCAGAAACCTAATGGGCCCCCAGCAACCTCTACTCGCAACCGTGAAGCGACGTAAGCTAGCATGGTTTGGTCACCTCACCCGACACAACAGCCTGTCAAAAAACCATTCTACAAGGCACAGATGAAGGTGGACGCAGAAGAGGACGTCAAAGGACAAGCTGGATGGAAAATGTAAAGACATGGACAGATATGACAATGCAAGAACTGCTGTCGACTACAACTGACAGGAAGGCATGGAGGAAAAAATATGCTTCTTCGGCTCTCAAATCCCCCCAAACGACTCCGAAAAGAGTCAGGGATTGAGTGAGTGAGTGAGTGAGTGATAGGGAAATCTAGAACATTTTTTTTCCGGCCTTTGGTCAACCATAAGGTCATATATCAGCTGTAGGCATTTCCTCAAATCATGTACATTTTTCGTGTTTTTTTTTTTTTTTTTTTCCATTTTGCTCAATGTGGCGCCCTTTTGGGCGCCTACCCGGGGGCCCGGGCCCGTAAAGCGCCCCCCCCACCGAATACGCGCATGCCCCACTCCCACCCCCAGCCTTAACATGTTACTTTCAAAGCAGAATGATCAATTTTTGGTGTAATCTTGTTCACAGTGGACTAGACAAGCTTTCTGGCAAAGTATATATCTTATTAAAATTGCTTGATGAGAAAAATGTATATCAATCACCATGAATACAAAAAATAAAAAGGACGCTTGAGCAATCTGTGGAATACATGCGAAACAACAAGTCGCGAATGGGTTAAAAATTCCGTTGAACGCCGTCTATACAGTGCGTCCCAAAAAGAACTATACACTTTTGAAATGGCTGCCAAATAAAAAGTATATTTTTTTAGGTAATGAAATTTACATGTATGGAAAGCTCATTATCCCAAATTTCATATGACATCAAAAACTCCGAAAATAAAGTCGTGCATGAATGAGCAGCGTTCACTTTTGTAAAGGGTATGGAAATTAGGGTGCGCAGGAATGCCATACCAATTTGTATGAGGAAAGTCATTTGGAGCTTATGGAATTGAGGATGATATGCAGAATTACTGATCAATTATTATGAGCTGGGGTTGCTAAGTGAAGTTTGTGGAATTAGGGATTACATTGTCATGCATGAGTGAACAGGAATATGTATTTCCTATTGTTGCATTGTAACTTTCCAATGTTTCTTCAGTGGTGTGTTAGTGGTAGTCAGGATGGGGTGCAGAACAGGTGAGATGCAGGGTAAGATTTTTGATCAGTTTGGATAATCGTTTTCATGATCTTTTGGATTGTCTGAATGTCTAACATCAGTGATGTTCTTTTTTTTCTTCAACAAACATTTTTTAAAGTATTCAATTTACATAATCCACCTGGATATTAAGTAATTCAATGAGAAGTTTAGATAATCTTACAGTAATTGAAATGTGGGGCAGGCATATTATGATGTCACTGATGTTTAAACCCCCCCCCCCAAAAAAAAATAAATAAAATAAAACAAATAAAAATAAAAAAATAAAAATACCGGTATGCGAGGAGGTAGTCAGGATATTTGGAGTAGAAACCAAGGAATGTGAATGGTCAAAACACACCCATGCAAAAGAGAGAGATAGATAGAAAAGAGGAGGAGACAGGGAGAGAAAGAGGGAGGGAGACATGAGAGAAAAAAAGAAGAGAGAGAGGGAGAGAGGGATGAAGACAAAGAGAGAGAGAGAGAAAGAGGGAGGGAGAGAAAAGAAGAGAGAAGAGATTAAACATACCACTGAAGGACCTCATTAAATATACCTTGGAAAGTTCCAATGCAACAATAGGAAATACATATTCCTGTTCACTCATGCATGAAAATGTAATCCCAATTCCACAAATTCACTTAGCAAACCCCAACTCATCATAATTGATCAGTAATTCTGCATATCATCCCAATTCCATAAGCTCCAAATGACTTTCCTCATACAAAATGGTAGGGCAATTCCTGCGCACCCTAATTTCCATACCCTTTACAAAAGTGAACGCTGCTCATTCATGCATGACTCATTTTCTGAGTTTTTGATGTCATATGAAATTTGGGATAATGAGCTTTCGCATACATGTAAATTTCATTACCTAAAATCATATATTTTTTATTTGGCAGCCATTTCAAAAGTGTATAGTTCTTTTTGGGACGCACTGTATAGATATACACTCCAAGCATTTGTTATCTAGTATATTTGAAAACTCTCATGCCATAACATATCGAATATATAAACAGTCCTTACATTTTGAAAAATACACCCAAAGAGAGAAAGAATAATCTTATGTAGGTTTAGATTATTTATTCTAATCACCGTCTGCCGATTGTGACTGGAAGATATTATATTCCGAGGGATTTAAGATTGTGTTACGTGCAGTGAATCACTAGGGGATGAATTTCATTATGTATTTGAATGTCCTTTTTTCGTCAACCAAAGAAAATTGTTACTTAGTAGTTATTTTACTAAACAACCTAATACTTAGAAAATGGAACAATATTATTGTTTGAATTGAATTGAATTGAATTGAGTATTTATTATCCAAATACATAATTACGAGGCATATGAACATGACATAAAAAAAAATGATAACATAATAGGATAAATGGTACAGAAAAATAGCATAAATGCTATTTAATTCAAAGAATCCTAAAGTATGTCTAAATCTTGTTAAATTCTGTCAGCAAATAATGCATCACTTTCAATAATATTATTTTTATGTATTCTTATCATTCAAATCAATCTGTATTTATAGATTATTTGAAAATGATTTATCAATATTTTATTGATCAGTCAATGTTTTTTTTTTATGAATGTTTGATTTAATCTAATTTTTTTTTTTTGTAGAATTTTATATTATGTTTCACACACATTGCCATTAAATGGCCCATAAATGAGATGTAACTGTGCCTATATATTATTATTATTATTATTATTATTATTATTATTATTATTATTCATTTATTTATTTTTCATCTACTTATTTTCTTTCTTTCCCCCCCCCCCCATTTATACAAGTAATGGTATAGATGGGGGAGGGGCAATCGCATCGAGTTTTCAAATGCTACATTCTTATTCATATGTTATATTTTATTTATTTACTTACTTACATTCATTTTTCCCTCTTGTATAGAAGGCAGGCCTTGAGGAGCATCGATATTTTCAAGTACTATATTCTTATTCACCTGTTCTATTTTATTTATCTAATTATTTATATCAATTTTTCCTTCTTGTAGAAGGCAGGATCAGGGGGGGGGGGAGGGGATCGAGATTTTCAAGTACTATATTAAAAATATGTTCTATTTTTATTTATTTACTTATAATATTCATTTTTCCTTCTTGTAGAAGGCTCATTTGGACCATTCTTGGTCACGTGTGTGACCGAAATTATGCAAAATCTTAACTTTAATTGGCTATAACTCTAACAATTTCAAAAATATACTGATTTAATGTTTATAGCATGCTAATATATTTTGTTGGCTATCATTTGTAAATATTTTTTGATATTTACAATATGCATGTTCAAGGTCAGAGGTCAAAAGAAGTGGGTCACGTGTGTGACTTCACAGAACGGCATGATTTTGAAAGTTCAATTTCATTTTGAAATTCCTGTGAGTTTTAAAATGATGAAATGTTCTCAGAACATTTCATCATTAAATCATATTGTTTGACCTCAAGACTCAATTTAGTGAAGTGATGTCTGACCAATATCAAGAAAATTCTCCCCTGTCAATGGGAAAAGGTGGGAGTTGGGAGTAATAACACTGCTGTCTCTCTTTTTTGAGACGAGATGGGCATATGTGTTTTTAAAAGCATGCTATAAAAAAGTATAACCAAGTTAAAGGATATATTCTAAAGATTATGTTTCCATCCGAAATGAGCGCAAATATCGTTTTGTTTTAAAGGCACAGTCATATTTGTTGTTTAGGACCTCAAACTGAGAGACGTTTTCCCGTGATTAAGGGCGCGGTGCGAACTCCGCTGCGTATTTGGGTCATATTTGTTCATATATTGCTGTGAGATATGCATTATGGACCTGTTAACCAAAAACTACCACTGGATAGGAGTCATGTCTGAAATTTCTTTTTTATCTATTATTATTATATCGTGATGTCGGGTCACGTGTGTGACATTTTAGTGGGTCACGTGTGTGACTAATGGCAAATTGTTCAGAAAAATGAATATAATATGTATTATGCAATAAATGTACATTTTGAGCAATTACTATATCCGCTGTGGTAAAAAAATTTATGAACTCAGCCCTAGTCAGTCAATGGGGTGTTTTGGTAGCTGTCAAGACTGGGGGAGGGGCGGGTAGGGAGGGGGGGGGGGCATGATGCCCCCTATAAGATCTTGGCTGTTGATCGCGCGAGCGCGCCGAAAATTTGCACGATGGTAGTGTATGATGTAACTACAAGAAAGCACTGTTAATTTTCTCATAACAATAATAATTTATTTTATATGAATTAATTATGCTAATTTACGCATTGCTTGAAGTCATAATTTTTGTTCTAATTGACAAACTACAGCTTCTGGAATGCTAATTTTGTGTTTGCATAATCTTTATAGGATTCCTAACCATTGTACTTGGAAAAAAAATTGATATCGAACTAAATTCCTTGTGTATTTCATTGTTTTATGAATTTCTTATGTATTTCCTTGTTTTTTACCTTTTGTTTTGTTTGTTTGTTTGTTCTTTTTATTGTTTTTTTGTTGTTGTTTTTTCGCAAAAATGATTGCAGAACCATTTTTTAGCATAATAATGCTAAAATAAATTAATTTCAGCCAATGAAAGTGAAAATAATCAGCCAATTTATGACCGCCCCCACCCAGCGGGTGACGTGTGTGACCAATTTGTTTACTAATTAATAATCAAATTAAAACTTGTCATGGATTCATATTTAGTGAGAAGCAAGGTACATTAAATCTAGCTTTGAAGAAATAATTATAACAGTACAAGAGCCATGGTTACGACGGGGCATAAACTTTTTGTGTTTTCTGGTTACTTGTGTGTGACATTTTGAGGGCAATTAATTTCCAGGGTTGATTATCTTAATATAATTAATTTAACACGGGGGTTAGATTAAAAGGAATAGAGGTAAATAATAATATAATGACAGTAATCCAAGTAAGGAAGTCAGCATATCCATTCCAGTCAGGGTTAAAAAAATGATATTTTGTTTACCGTTTTTCCATTTAATTATCATTTATGTTAATTTATGCAAAGAGCATGAACAATTGCAAAAATCACGAAAAAACATCAGTTCATGAAACTTCAGACATTGCTATATTTGAATATGCAGCTTAAAATCAAAAAGCAAAAATTAATTTGTCCCCAAAAGGTTCACTTTTCAAAGAATGGCCG
This sequence comes from Paracentrotus lividus, assembly GCA_940671915.1. NCBI lineage: Eukaryota > Metazoa > Echinodermata > Echinoidea > Camarodonta > Echinidae > Paracentrotus > Paracentrotus lividus. Next base: position 43,564,182 of record CALNVZ010001721.1, on the reverse strand, counting down.
AATAGCCTGGTCCCTTTTTGACCATAGTTGGTCACACACGTGACCCGTTGGTCACGTGTGTGACCAATTTCAAAGTTAATTAATAACTAAATTAAAAGCTATCATGGCTTCATATTTGGTGAGATGCAAGGCACATTATATCTAGCTTTGGAGAAAAAATTGTAATAATAATAGAACCATGGTTTTCGGGGGGCGTTAACTTTTCGTGTTTTGGGGTCACGTGTGTGACATTTGATAGCAATTAATTTCTTTACTTAATTATCTTAAAACAATAAATTCAAAACCATTATTTTTCATTTAAATTTAAAGGACTGAAGTTAAAAAAGGGTATAATGACAATAATCAAAGTAAGGAGACCAGCATATACAATTAAGTCAGGGTCAAACAAATGATATTTTACTACCATTTTTCTATACAAATTTTTGCATGTTAATTTATGCAAATGAGCATGAAAAATTTGTAAAATTAAGATAAAAAATGCATTTCATGAAACTTCAGACAATGCTCTATATGAATGTGCAGCTTAAAAACAAAAAGGACAAACTTTATTTTTTCCAAAAAAGGTTCACTTTTCAAAGAATCGCCCATTTGCTTTTTTTCGTATTTATTTTGTGTATATACTGTAAATAGTGTTGATAAATTTTCTTGTTAAAATCCATGTTTCTCCCCAATGCCATTTATGGCGACATGGGATCAATAAATTGTCATTGTCAAATTGTCATTGCCTGGTTATGATCAAGGCGTGCAAGCTAGCGATGAGGGCCAGGGGGCGTGGTCTTTTACCATACAAATCACATGCATGACTCGCACATTATCGTAAACTCGGACTCCAGCGCAGCTAGCTCCGGTCAACAATGCTATCGCATCGGCTTCGAACATTAACATTGGCCCGAAGATTGTCGAGTTCGAGTCGGCGTCAAAGTCGACAAGCAGCCGCAGATCAGCACCCAATCCTAACTCTCGTTGGTAGACAGGGTTGTTATAATCCTTCAAAATTTAACCAAGGATATTGCACCTCAACATTAGTACAGACTGCAAGTGCAACAATGGCGGCCTCAAGTCCCAAGCGAGTTTTTGTTGTCGGAGTCGGCATGACGAAGGTAAGTATTAACAGTTAGAGATTCTGATGGAGGAAGACTCTATTTGGGACCTTGACAATATTGTGTGGTCCCACATGTTGAAATTTTTGTTTCACCAATTTTTGAAAGTTTGCACATGACAAAAATCTTTAGAAGTCTATTAATGTAGGAGCTCAAAGCATGTGAGATAACGTTTCATCATGCCATAATAATCATGTAATCACTGAGTGATTTCACGTTCGGTGTTGCCTGTTGGTGTTGGTGTTAGTGTTAGCAGAGACCAGAGTGAAATTCTGCTAAAATCGAGCTCAAACACCGAGCTCAGATCATGAGAGTCTATACCGATATCCCAACACGCGTGGATCGATAGCCTAACACCGTCGTCTGAAGAAAAATGGCGTCGACGCAATTCGTAGCGAAGTACCGGTTTTTGTTGTTTAAAACTGTTCGAATATACCTGAAGAAGGCACTAAAAGGTTAGAATCATACCAGTAAATCGAAAATTAATCCTTCTTCAAACCTCTCTTTGATACAAATTTACCTCATGATGGATATTTTTTGACGAAACAGTAAGTTTACAGTTCATATCTCGGGCAGTTTTTTGCAAGCAGCAGGAAATGGAGCGTTACCTAGTTCACTTCAAAGCCAGGCCGGGCCGCGCAGCGCGTAGCCCCCAGACCCTATAATTTCGTACATCAGTTCAGATTAGCAGTGATTGATCATGCCTTTTGTTCCTAAAATATAGATTGAGAAGACATCCATGTTGATGATATTTATTCCTTATACGATTTACTACGGAATACCTTATTTTATATTTTCTAATCATTTTTTGCGATGAATTTAGATGAAATTTCTTGGACCCTTGTTAGGAGTAAGTAGCCAATTTGTGAATCCATCTCGTTAACCCAAAAAGTAACCAATTTTGTAGGTCTTGAAGTACCCTCTTTGGTCTAATATATTAATTGATTGATTATTCTGTAAAATAAAGTATAGATTCTCTGCCACTGGACCCTCCACTGCCCTTATTATTCACAAGACAAACCAAATGTTGGCCAACACCAACACTAACACCGAGTGTGAAATGAACTTTTTCTTAATCCCTAGGGGTTTAGTGTAAGTCAATGGAAATTTGCACGTGAAATTTAACACCGGCTGCAGAGCTCGGTTCAGCAGACGACATTTGACACAAAATGAAACACCAGCAACCGGAAATACGTCAAAATTTAGAGGTCAACACCTAACACCGACTGATTTTATTTCCATTTCACGTTCGGTGTTAGATCAGACTTCTGCTCCAAAATAAACACTAACACCGATTATAACACCGAACGTGAAATCACTCACTGTACATGTAACATTACAGGCAAAATTCTGATTGATGTTGATGTCTGATTATGATCGATGCTGTTTTTTTTTTTTTACTGGTTAGATAATTGTTGGATTGTGTTAAAGATATTATGATTTTTGTAATATTATATTCTATGATTAAATTTATATTAAACTTGGTGATATTTTACATTTTTATAATTTTTGGTGGTAAATAGACATTGCTCAGGATTAAAAAACTAAAAAAAATACAAAAACAACAACACCCCCCCCCCTATAAAAAAACAAACAAAACAGTGTTGCAAATACACAGTCATTATGTCGTAGTACATTTCCTTAATTTAAGAATTGAGTTGTTTTGCAAGTAATATGGATGCCTGCAGAGTGCAGACCGTAGAACTATTAATTTTAAGTTTTAAAAAAGTAGTAGGCATATGATAACTACAGGTCTGTCAAATATCAGACGAGGATGGCAATCATATTTGGAAAATCCCTGAAATGTATAATCATTTCCACATAAATACAAAACATGTAAAGATTCCAATTTTTTTATTCTCATAATTTCTAAATTCTAGTTCTTCAAGCCTGGTAAAGCTGATCACGGAGACTTCCATGAATTAGCCAAAGAAGCCGGCCATGCAGCCCTTCAGGATGCCGGACTCCCCTTTGATGCAGTGGAACAGGCCGTGTGCGGGTATGTCTATGGTGATACAGCATGCGGTCAGAAAGCAGTCTATGAAATTGGTATGACGGGCATACCAATCTACAATGTAAGTATTCTCTCTGATTCTCTTGGTTATGGGTTGAAAATATCCTTCCTTCTTCTTCCTTATTTTCATGGAACATCTTCTCCTCCTTCAATTTTCTCGCCTTCTATCTTTCTTCATCATTAGTTCTTCTTCAATTTTTGTTGTAGGTGTATTTCTTCCTAACCTCATCTGATTATGAAAATTAAGCAACTACTTTTTTCTTGCATATTCTTATATCTTCGTAAAAATATTAATCTACTTTGATTCTGGATATGTACTTTATGAAAATGAGACACAAGTCGCTAAGCAATCTCGGCAAAGGGTCAAAGAAATCTGCAAAATAATTTTTAGAAATGTCAATTTTGAGGGGAAAATATTTTGGATTTACTGAATCTTCAATGTTTCTTGTGTGCTCTACTAAAAAAATAATGAGCAAAAATGATAAGGGAAAAGTATTTATTAAAAAATTGATTACTTTATACTTTATAGATGTCCTTGACTCTTCGCTGGTAACTAGTGTCACATTTTTATATGATTAATCTCATTATCTTAAAATCAATATTTTGCTCAGCTGGTACCGTTAACAGTAGATAAGGTGTTGACCTACTGCCAACTCACTGATAGCAAACAAGTTCTTAACCTTTGTTAGGAAGGCTGGCCCAATAAGCTAATTTAAGCAGGGACTTGCTCCTGTATCACATCCCTGATTTAAGGTTACAGTTTGTGCATTCAGATAAAGGTCAATTGTCACAGACCAAATATATTAGATTTATATCCCTGGAAATAGCTAATGATATCCATGAGAATGACAAATTGTATTGAACTCTCTTTCTTGTGCCTACATATTATATAAATAGTGCATGCTCTACCATGCAACATACTAGATTATGTGCACGACAAATACTAAATTATCCCGAGGGCACATTTATTTCACCGAGGCCGTAGGCCGAGCTGAAACAGATGTGCCCGAGGGATAATTTAGTATTTGGAGTTCACATAGTCAGTAATGTTGCATTAATAGATGCATGCACTATTTATTATAGTAAATAGACCCCTAGATCTTTGACCTTGCCTAATCTGGTTTTATCTTTGCAAATGTTTGCCAAACTTTTGGTGCTAATTAAGCTATTGTGACGTATATTGTCGCTCCGCATATCTATTGTTGTGCGCACCATTTTACTGTTATTAGGCGCTTGCTCAACAAGGCAATCGATTTCACCATTCATTTTAACACAGGTAAAAACCGTTCAATATAACAAAAAAAGACGTTCAATATAACAAAAACCGTTCACTATAACAAAAACGTGAATGACACGTGACATCATTTCAACCAATCTTAACTCTTAAAATACTATCACTATTTACATATAAATTATTGTTAGCTTGTTGCAGGACAGTTTAAATTATAAAACTGGCTCAATAGGTCAAGATGTCCATCGAGTTATTTGCCTACATGTGGGTCTAAATTGTTGTAATGAAATCTTAAATCCTAAAAATTGCCAAAATATTACACTTTAAATGTCCTGCCTTTGAAATATACCAATAAAAATTAAGTACAACATAAAGCCATCGGATTTACCTTCCTACTATGGATTTACCATTTCATGCATTTCATGTAAATAATCTTAGATGAAATGGTAAATCCATGACAGGAAGGTAAATCTGATGGTTTTTCATTGAAACCAATATTTTCGAGTTTGCATGTATATGTGTTTCTAACTGTGTAATTGTATTAGACTTCTCCTTTTTTCTCTATTCTGGTCTCTCTCCCTCTCTGTCCCTCCCTTTTGTTATCCTTTCACTTTTACTTTTATTCTCTGTCTTCCTCCCTCTCTCATTCTCTTCCTCCCATCTTACATGTATTTAAGTGCATTTGCCTCATAATAAATGTTTTAATCTTGTATTACAGTAACAACAATTTAATATGTCCTGACAGGCTAGCTTTTTTGTAAACATTATTACAACAATTAATTTCTGCTATCGTGATAATGTTAACCTTTATGCTATATTTAACATTTATGTTATACTATGTAAAAAATGAAATTTTGTAACTATGCCTTCTTGAGTTGACAACAAATGTACATTAAAATTTTAACATTTTGAATCACATTTTATATGTAGGTCAACAATGCATGTGCCACGGGTTCAACTGCACTTTTCTTGGCCAAACAATTGATAGAGGGTGGTGCAGCAAACTGCGTCATTGCACTCGGCTTTGAAAAGATGCAGAAGGGTTCGCTATCTATTCAGGTAAATCTGATGTATTGCCATGCAGGTCTAAAAACGTTGTAAAATTCATTTTATAAAAAAAATGAAATTGTTCATTTGTCTCCAACAGTAGAAACACACACAACTGCATTATGAAAAATCAGAGCCAGACAGCTGTGAAAAAAATCACAGGCTGCTGGGTGGGATTCGAATTCATGACCTCTGTATTGCTAGACCAGCATCATAACCACCAGACCACTGGAGTGCCCTTAGTGATTAAGGTTCAAACTACCCAATATACATGATAATCAAACATAAACAATTGTGCTGTTGGGATGTTAATAAAGGCTAGTAAATAGACTACCGTATCGAGTATTCAAGAACATGGACCAAGGGTAATCCTATTTGATCCAACTACTAGTATTTTGATTTGATCAGGTATTCATCAATTAAATTTGTCAATTAAATAATAGTACAAAATCCATTTTTTTTTTAATCACAAGCTCTCAATTAACCTTGTCACCCCATATTGATGACATAAATTTTTATCTTGTATTGTATTGCAGTATTCAGATCGTGCCAATCCGATGTCAAAGTTCATTGAAACAATGTCTGAAATCCATGACATCACCCCTTCTCCAATCACGGCTCAGATGTTTGGCAATGCAGGGAGAGAGCACATGGAGAAATATGGTAATCAAGCCTCACCCTACCCAATTTATCATTTTTCAGCCCCGACCCCCTAGACAAAATTAGCTTCACGTTTCTCAATTATTCATTTTTTTCAGTCCCCGATCCCCCAGAAAAAAAATTCAGATTCGCCTTCTGCAATGAATCATTTTTCAGTCCAGACCCACAGAAAAAAAAATCAGCTTCTCCTTCCCCAATTGATTGTTTTTCAGCCTCTGTCCCTAAGGAGAATGATGTTTTTTGTAAATGTTGATTGCATTAAAATGAAGAGGAGACACTTTAATTACCTTGAATTCCATATTTGCTCTGATCCTCTGCCCCTTACACTAATTAAAGAGTTAACTGTAACCCCAGCCCTAACCCTACATCTTAGAAGAAATAAAGCAATTAGCAATTACATGTGTAAATATTTTTTCCCTGATCCTTTTACAGTGATGACTATGTTTCTATGCAGGGCTAAAGTGAGTCCAGTATATCTTAACATAAAAAATTCAACTCAAGGCCCCCAATTGGAGTAACTGAAACACAGACCCATTTGTATTAACCTCAAAATTGTAGATTAAATTTTTTTTAATCAGGACACCCCCTCCCCTTGACCCTCCAAGCAACTCAATAGAAAATAGTGTTTAGTTCGGAGCCAAGGTTATTTCCAAGGACATTATGAAAAATAATTCTCCTCTCTTATCTTACTTTTGTTTCTATTTAACCCTATGTACACTTATTCCTATAAATTATCTGATAATTGTAAAGGAATTCACCCTTTACCTAAATTTTGTTACTCAGGTGGTTTGTACTGTGTTCTATGTTGTTTTTTTTCTTATTCTTTAAATGTTGTTAATCATGTTTTGAATTATGAACGATTTATAATATTTTACCAAGGTTACTTGAAATCACAAGGCTTTTATGTCTGAGAATAAATCATACCTCATCATGTCAAGAAATATGATCATGCTCGTATACATTGTAGAATAAAAGGAAAATGTCTGTTACCAGTATATTAAAAATTTAGTATTAATTTGTTTTATTCCCTCTTTTTAAATTTGAATAGGAACCAAACCAGAACATTTTGCCAAGATTGCGTACAAGAACCACAAGCACTCAACAAATAACCCGTAAGTAAATGGTGATGCACCAGCTTATAACAAATAAATGCACTTTTTCTAATCTGATGAATTAGCCCAGTCAAGAAAGACTTTTCTCATAGCGCGCTAAATTGGGCAAAATCTTAGCCCAAATCATGAAATTGCCAGCTAGTTTTGTGGTGTTCCCTCAAAAAATTGATGCTGTGCTGCACTGGGCTTAAACCTAATCCTGATCCTATCATGCACATATTTGGCTTGTTTCTGCAGCTGCTGGTCAAAACTTTCAGCTCGAGCTAGTGCAGTGTTGATTTCATGCTTTTTCTCCTGATCTACTTCTATAGTGCTAGCTAGTGTAGCCCTGCCTAGTCAACCACAAGGCCCAGGACAACATTAAGTATATACTAAGTGTGTGATAAGGCTTTATGCCTTTTGGCCTCCTTGAAACTTGCTAAAGTCAAATAGTTTAAAATAGAATAAACATGAACTTGTTATTAATTATTTATTAATTCAAATCACATGATAAAATTAAAAGCAGCCCAGAGGTTATATGCTATAAAGATATCACAAATTTGAAAAGATGCCAATTAAAGGGCTATTCATTCCAATTCATTCAAGTACAAATATACATGCCTGTACCTATTTGGAGAGGTTTGTCGTTTTTGTCTTGCCCACCGAAGGTGAAGGCGAGACATACAGATCCAAATTGCATCTGTCCGTCTGTCACACTTTACTTGCAAGACTCTTATCAGGCAACTGCTGGTCCAATGGCAACCAAACTTGGGTAATAGATGCACCAGGGGTACCATCATATAGCGGTGCTGTCGGAGGTCACATAGTGAGGTCAAATGTCATTTGAGGTCAATCGTTAGAGTTTACTGGCACGACTTAAAAAAAAAACAAATTACTTTGCAACCGTTGCTCCCTTTTCAACTAAACAACGGCAATGGATGTCACATGGGGAGGTCAAAGGTCATTTTATTTCAAACATCAAAGTTTACCTGCAAGACTTCCTTATGGGACATAACTTGACAACTGTTAGTCCAGTCGCAACCAAGTTTGGGTCAGGTTATTTTGGTCATCTCATGTCCAGGAGGAGGGAAGATTTTACCATTTACCATTTGATACTTTAGCAATGGATTGACCGAACCTTCTGTAATCTTTCAGGCAGATAAGGCATCTTATATTGTAATTAATATTAGAGTTTAAGCTGTATACATAATACACAGCCGATGGGGTAAATATTGGTGTTGGCGATGTTCCAAATTTCTGGCATTTAAGGAATTTTCTAACATAAATATTCACATTTCAAGCATTAAAAAAGAAAAAATGTGTGCAATTTATTATAGACTCAACTTTAATTGTGGATTTGGAGTAATTACCAGAAGGTTATATGTATTCATTTGTTTGTCTTGTAATGTATGTGGGTCTTACCATGAAATTGGGGCACACATTGTGACATTTCAATAATAAACATTCATCTGTAAGAGAAGCCAGGGCATGGTGCCACAGAGAGGAACTAGTGACATTCCAAAAGGACTTGAACTCCAGGGTAGGAAGTTTGAAGCAATAGATAAGTTTGTTACCTTGGTGATATGTTGGCTTCCAAAGAACGTAAGTCAGCAGCTGTGCCACAAAGGATTCAATGTGCCTTGAAGAAGTTTTGTGAACTCTCTCCCTTTCTCACCTCAATGGCAGCCTCATTAATAAGTTGAAAGTGGAGGGGCTGAGCCGAAGGGGGGGGGGGGAGGGGCAGAGGCTAAAAATCACAGTCATTTTTGCGTTAGTGCATGTTTGCTGAAAAAAGTGGAGGGGAGGGCTGAAGTCCCCCCCCCAGCTTCCGCGGCCCCTGAAAAGGAAAGCTGTACGATGCCTGTGTGCGGAAAAGCTTGACCTAGGTAGTGAGACAACAAAATCATTCAGCGTGGAGCGAATCGAAAAGATGAGGAGGGTATCATTATGTGAGAGAAAGAAACAAAGACCTCTTCCAGTTAATGGGCCTGGTAATGAGAGTAGGCTTAGATGGTATGGTCACATGGCTAGCAGAGAAGAGTTCTATTTTTAAAATAAAATTTCAAAAATTGTCACTACCGTAATTAACGGTGTATAAGCCGCACCTTTTTGCCGTCGGCAAAAAGTCAAAAGTTGGGGGTGCGGGTTATACACGGGATAGGATCAATTCATGGCGAGTTTTTGTCAAAAAATAAATGTCTAAATATTAAAAAAGAGGACAATAAGTTGGACAAATCACAGGATTTGGAATAATCACAAATCGGGGGAAAAACACAAACATATTTAAAGACATTACCATGATTTCTTGTTCAGTTAATCAACTAAACTGAGGTAGATTTTTACGTGACGGACTCCGTTGTATGGAGGCAGCCATATTGAATGAAAAAGTACATGTGCGCGCGCATTCACGGTGCGTACCGTATAGCGTAGCCAGCAAGCACCCGGCCACGCGGCACAGTCAGTTGTATTGTGCATGCACAGCGACTCCGATGGATTTTAATTTTGCAGCAATCTAGCGCCATCTATCGGCGAAATAGCACTACTTGTTTAGGTTTTCATTCAATATGGCAGCCTCCATACAAGTAGTAATACAACGGAGTCTGTCGCGTAAAAATCTTTTGTTTCGGCCTAGATCTATCTTTACTTCGCCTGCCCTTGTTGCTTCTCACATAAAAACAAGATAAGACTTTACTTACAATTGAAATACTTTATTAATTTGTCGATTAATTTCGTAATTATTTTTTTAATTTATTTATTTTTTTTAAAATTTTTTTATTTTTTGCAAGGGTCCAGATTTGGGGGTGCGGTTTATACACGAGTGCGGCTTATACACCGTGAATTACGGTATGCTACTCGGCGTCCAAAAATTTCACATTGGTGGACACCGAGTACATTGTAGCATAGTGACAATTCTTAAATTTTCTTTTAAAAATAGAACTTGGCGTAGGAAATCTGAGGTATTCAGCTATCTGAATTAACACGTAAATGTGCACATTGTATAAAGTTTTGGTCAACCGTATTGCCATAATTTGACTCAGAGGACAAAATGTAAAAATCCCAATGCTACATGGACACCGTTGCAATGTAACAGCAGTATACACTGTTTACTCAATAACTTCATAAAAAATGAGTCGAAATGGCACAAAATTTAGAGGTTTGATGATATATTAACTGCACGGGTGAAGTAAATAATATTTTTTATTGACAAAATTACACTTTATGGAATATACATTACATAACACATAGGAGAGCAGCTTGCATATGAAGTCACAGAATCAAAATTTTGAATATTCATATCTTCTTTATTTTTTTGTCAATTTTCTTCAAACATTCACTCATATTTTTCTTTTATTTTTCTGCGATTTTTAAAACCAATTAAAACCCAGGGTGAGCTTTCCCTTTTATTGTCTTCATATTTTCAAGCATTTACAAAAACACATTTTTATAGTGATCTAAAATAGAAATACAATTATGTACACACAATATGTATTTATGTATTAGTCTTAATATCCAAACCATTTTTTAAGCTATATAATATGCATTTTCTTAAAAATGTTATGAACTTAAAAAGAAATGTTAATAAAAACCATTGGTAGCCTTCAATTTCCATCTAATGCAAAACAAAAGTTTTGATGTAAACAAATAGGAACTTGATCTTGCAGATTTTAAATGCCTAAAAGTTTTTTTTTAAATATGAGTATTTTTTCACTGATTCCCTTTTCTAATTTCTTCAGCTCAAAGTTCATTTCATGCATCATTGAAAATACATTGTGAGTGATATCCTAAACGTGACATATTTACTAATAGTTTAACAGGTTTATAAATAGATAGATACACTCAAACAAAAGATTCTAATTAAATTGTGTAGAAGAACTGTATAAAGGGATAAATTATATACATGAACATATAATAAGGATTCTGTCACCAACAATAATGGAATAGATGAAGCTGAATACATGTATGATGAGGTTACTCATATTTACATGCGTGCATATTAACATTTACTTTTATTATCAAAATCAAGTTTTCTTTTCACTCCTTTATTGCTTTCTTGGTCCTCGGGTTGACGATCTCTTGATCTATGGGAAGAATTTGTAGGAGGATTATTTAGTGGCGTGGACAACTGGGTTAACTGCTTGGATTCCTCCTCCACCTCCTCCTCCTAATCCCTCTTCTTGTCCTCCTTATCTTCCTCCAAACCCCCGACCACCTCCTCCGCCTTCTCCAAATCCCTCTTCTCCTTATCTTCCTCCAAACCCCCCTCCTCCTTCAAACGCTCTATCATCTCCTCAAAATCCTTCCTCAATTCAGCATCTTCCTTGTCTCGCCAATCTTTGTAATATTCTCCATACCGAATATCATGTAATTGCTGTTTGGTCGTTTCTGGATCTTTCGAGGCTGTGGCGAGGAGGTTGATAAGGTCCTTCCAGTCTTCTTCCTGAACGTTGTCCTGATAGCGCGCGTCCTGGAAGGGTTTTGCACCCAACTCTCGAAGCTTTTCAAATGCCAATTTACTCCCTTCTTCGGTTTTACGATAACCACACTTGCATGATAGATTCTTCTCGCATGATGGCCTTCTAATTTTATAAAAGGCAGCAAATCTAACACATACATCTATGTTGATTTCTTTCTTGAGCTTCATCAGCATTTTACTACACTGATGACCATTCATGTTGCAGGGTGAGTAATTTGAATATATAGTCACAGATTTGATTACTGTTGACTTGACAAGTTTCTTTAGATATGACTCTAATTTATATTCGGCATGTATAGCATCAGAAAAACCTGGTGTGTTTTCAAATATGTCGACACTGCTGTGGCTTTCATATTGTATTTTGCAGACATTGATTGTCGATTTGGGCCATGGAACAGAGATACATGGATCTGTAGTCTCATTGGGATGTAATCCACTGGTAATGAAGTCCAGTAGAATTCGCTCTTCTGTTTTTGATGTTTGTCGAATACCTTGTCTAGGAGTGTCTGACAGAGCCCTACATATAGAAAATAAAATAATCATTTAATGAAACAATGACATGCCATCTTACATTTTCTCAGAAGAAATGATATTATCTTACCTGCGCATATAAATACAATTAAGGCAAGTTTTTACACAAGTCTACAGTGCGTCCCAAACAGAACTAAAAAATATATGATTCTTGGGGGAAAAGATATACTTCATGTAATGTCGGTCTCGTGGGCTGTTTTGTTCTACCGTCGGTGTCGTGGGCCTTCATTGCGAATTTTCTGTCTCGTGGGTCATATCATTGTAGTGTCGGTCTCGTGGACCTTTATTAGCTAATGTCTGTCTAGTGGGTTGTCGGTCTCGTTGGCCTATATTGTTTATAGTCGATCTCGTTGGCCTATATTTACTTTACTGTCGGACTCGTGGGTCTTCGGTCTCGTGGATGTCGGTCTTGTGGGTTGTACCCGTTGTATCTTGGATGGTTGTTTGTGGTCAAATGATCTTAATGGGAATGCAATACATGTATGTTTGTTGATAATCTTTGGGCAATAACCTGGGTATTGTATTTATAGGTGGTCAGGAAGCAGGGGGAAAGCTAAATACTGGAATTTAACAAGTGATCATATTACTACATAACAGTAAAGCTCATATCCTCAACTATCATTATGACACAAAAAATTCTGAAAATAATGCATTCTTCATTGAGCAATGCCCACTTTTGAGAAGGACATTTGCTAGTGATGTCACATAGTTGTAAACATTCCTTAATTTCATTTTTTTTTCTTCAATTACACAATGTACATATTTATAAAGCACTGTTCAATTTCTCTCCTCTGTCAGATTTATGTCAAATTTTAGGTTTCATCATTTTCTCTCATGTTTCTGTTTTCGTACACAATTTAATGACACATTTTCCAGGATGGCAATAAATGATTCACTAGATGTACCTTACAAGAAAATTGATGTTTTGATAAACAAAGCAGCTAGCAGCTGCCTCATTCTCCTGGCCTGACCAGCGACACCCATTATGTTATCTACATCATGTAGCTTTCTCTCTCTCTCACTCTCTCTCTACTCTCTTTATTCACTTTTCAGGTAAATAATTCAAATACTACTACTGCAAGAATTTACAACTTACATATTATGATGCTGTCACTTGCTCTGTACCAAGAAATTAAAATGTTAGAACTTCTTTTTGTTCCACAAAGGCATAGACATGAACATTTAGATACCCACTCTTTGATCTTTGAATAAATCTTATATGCATACTACATTTTTACAGGTGTCACGCTTCTTTCTTTGTTAGGGCGGGGAGAGGGGATAATGAATAGATCAATAATCCCCCACCCTAACAAAAGAAATTTAAGCGTGCTTGCGCCCAAGACGCCTACTCATTCTTTTTGTTCTTTTATTTTTTGTTTGTTTGCCATCTTGGGGAAACACAGGAATGCATTTTTATGCCTCCGCCACCGAAGGTGGTGCCGGAGGCATTATGTTTTCGGGTTGTCCGTCCGTCCGTCCGTCCGTCTGTCCGTCCCGTTTTCGTTCTCGCGATAACTTAAGAACCGTTTTGACGTGATCACTTCAAACCTTGGATCAATGTATGCATTATGGTAGGGACAATGATCTGATTAGATTTTGGGGTCATTAGGTCAAAGGTCAAAGGTCACAGAGGTCATTGTATGCATGAAAATGGCTCGTTCTCGCCATAACTTAAAAACCGTTTGACGGGTCAACTTCAAACTTGGGTAATGTGTGCCTATGGGAGGGGCAATGAACTGATTAGATTTTAAGGGTCATGAGGTCAAAGGTCAAGGTCACAGATGTCATTGTATACATGAAAATGGTTCGTTCTCGCAATAACTTAAGAACGGTTTGACGGGTCAACTCAAACTTGGATCATGTATGCATATGGTAGGGACAATGAACTGATTAGAATTCGGGGGTCATGAGGTCAAAGGTCACAAGAGGTCATTGTGTACATGAAAATGGCTCGTTCTTGCGATAACTTAAGAACCGTTTGAGGGATAAAACTTGAAACTTGGGTCATATGTGCATATAATGAGGGTCAATAACTTATTAGATTTTGGGTCATGAAGTCAAAGGTCACAGGTTCATTGTGTACGTGAAAAATGGCTCTCGTCTTTGCGATAACTTAAGAACCGTTTGAGGGGATCAACTTCAAACTTGGATCATATTACATATGGAAGGGACAATGAACTTATCAGATTTTGGGGTCATGAGTCCAAAGGTCACAGAGGTCATTGTGTACATGAAAATGGCTTGTTTCTCGCAATAAACTTAAAAACCGTTTGAACGGATCAATTTCAAACTTGGGGTCATATGTGCATATGGGCGGACAATAAACTGAATTAGAAATTTAGAGTCATGAGGTCAAAGTTCCAAAAGGCACACAGAGGACATTGTGTGTACGTGAAATGGCTTGTTTTGCGATAAAAAACCTTAAGAACAGTTTGATGGATGAACATCAAACTTGGTCATGTGCTGCATATGGTAGGGACAATGAATTTATTATATTTGAGCCATGAAGTCAAGGTCAAGGTCACAGACGTCTATTGTATACATGAAAAATGGCAGCGTTCTTTGCCTGTAACTTCTGAACGTTTATGGATCAACTTCAAACTTGGGTCATGTGGGAGAAAGATGAACTGATTAGATTTTTGAGGTCAGGACATCAAAGGTCACTGTTATTTATGTAAATGACTCGTTTGTGCAATTTCTGAAGGACCTTGACAGATCAACTTAAACATGTTTATCCTTTATTACTATCAGTAGCCATCCTTCCTGAGCTGGAATAATTTGATGATACAACTTTAATAGATTTGGGGTCAATATCTCAAAGATGTATGGTATAAATGGATGGTAAAATACTCAACATGCGCATGCCTTTTTTTTCCGATGTGGCAATACGGAGGCATGCCTTCCGACCGTGCGCGGTCGAAGATTCATTTAGTCTTGCTTCACTTTGCTTATTTGTGTGATGATATATCAATGATTGAGCTACTTGTTCATCTCCATTGAGGTGATGGGTATACAGTGTTTTTTTTGTTTGTTTGTTTGTTTTTTTTAAATAACATGACAAAAAGGCAACTGTCAACAGGAAAAATGGTATTTGACAAATTGAATATGAAATAAGGAGAAATGAAGCAATGAGAAATTTGTAATACACCTTCATGTAGAAAGGAAAAGAAAGAGAATATAAGTTATCAAAGAATTAAAAGAAAAAGAAATACTGTACATACATTGCAAGGAAGAGGGAAAAAAGAAGAAATGATTTTCCCGGTCAATTCATTTTCGTTAAATACACTGATTCACTGAACTGGATGCTGAATCATGGGAATCGATCGCTTGAAAAACGAAAGCGAAAGTATTTTAAAAAGCTTACCCTGCTATCGCACTAATTTGAATGCATTAAAAAAGAAATTATAGTAAATATATGAATTTGGTCAGGAAAACCTATTTTATAGAATTATTGGAATCGATTGAAATGGAAGATAATTATTACAAAGGAATGGAATAAAGAAATGAGACTAGATAACAAATAATAAAAAAATAGAAGGAAAGATGGAATTGAATGATGAAATAATTAATAAAATAAAAAAATATATTAGGAAAGATTGATTTTGATAATTAAAAAAAGAATATAAAAAATACACATCATGATTGTGTGAATAATCAAACATTAACGCTGTGATAATGTAAAGAGGAAAAATATGTGATCAAAATGAGACATAAGTCACTGTGCGAAGAGTTTTAAAAAAAGAAAGTGAAGGAAATCGGCAAAATAATTTTTGAAAAATTCACATTTTGGGGAAAAGAACTTTTGACTTTTTAAAATCTTTAATGTTTCATGCTCTGTAAAAAAATGAATTAAAAAGGACAATGGGCAAGTATTTAAAAATTGATTATTTTGCCCATTTTCTCAAATCTGCTCATTGACTTGAGTCTCATTTTGATATCATGCATCATACATGTATATATTCAACTTGGAAACATACAAAAAAATTTGGCTGCCTGAGTCTTTAACTCTTTAAGTGTTGGATGCATGATACGTAGCCTACTGTGCCATACTCATGCATGCTTGCTAGCCTGCTATTGACTTTGTTTCCTACCCTCCCCTGCCTCGTGCATAACTGTGCACATTCGGCTTTTAATTAGCCAATTTTCTTTTTACACTGTTCACATTCAACTTGTTTTGAGTAATTTAATGTGTTTGTCAACATTATGATGCCCAAAAGGCCCTAGTACACAAGCACACACACAATAACAAACAAATTTATGGCCTGGAACAATCACAAGTTTAGTTAATTGCCATCCTATTTTTTCCAATATAATTTGGATGAGACTTCAGAGACCAGTAAGTAAGCCACATATTCTAAGTACAACATTGATCTCGAATGATCTTTAAAGCTGGTGTATAGTTTCGGGAGAAAGAAAAAATTATTTTGATTCACATTAAGATAAATTATGATAGATTGAATCCAATAACTATAATAAAGCAAATTATAGTACTTGAAATCTCGTTTTAGTGTCTTTATTTCATAATATAAGGATAAAAAAAGATAAGTCGGGGACCCGTCACAGGTTAGCGCTCACGTGGAAAACCAATGGGGATTCTCTTGTGTGGGTGTTACACACAGATCGTTCGCACTAATTCACGCCGTAACCTCGGGCGTGCGAATTTGTCAGCAGAGGTCTAAACGGCAGTTGGATTGCGCTATATTCGAACTTTATAAATGAAATTCATCGGAAATATTGAAAGGAATGGCACAAGATCTCTCACACATATCTTTTAGTGCAATGTGGACAACATGTAACTACATTTGATCGGTTTTGTGCCAATTCCTTTTTTGCTACCAAAACTATACACCAGGTTTAAAAATGTTATGATGAAGTATCTAGTATCACCTTTTAAATGCAAGGGGAAACAAATTGCTATGAAGCCCAATTTCTTGTTAAAAGCTGCTGAGTATAATAGTCAACAACATTGTGTTTACAAAAATTGAATTTCTTGTGAATTCCTTTGTTTTCTTTTGTTTTAATGCTTTCTATCAATTGTCTTTGATTGTTTTCGTTTTGATGTATTTCTTCACGTTTTTGCATCTTTTATGTTTCAGAAATGTACCTTGATTGATTTCAAGATTTCCATGATGATGCTAAAGGCCTTTTACATGCAATTAAGAGTGTGGTAGAACAGTTTAGGGGAAATGTGCATTCGGTACACAAATGGGCAATAATTTATTTTTTTTGGTATTTTTAAACTTTCCTAATTACATGTCAAAAAATAGTTCCTTATTTAATTACTTTTTATACAAAGACTGAATTATGACTATTCTGACTGGGGGAGGGGTCTTGGTCAATTTGACCATCTATAAAACATCAATGACTGCAGCACAATAGCTGCCGACCCTAAATATGCCTTTTGGTGATTTTTTTCCTTTAAAGCTCCTTGTCTCTGGAATAGACTCCCTTCATCTTTAAGAAATAGCAAGACACTTACCTCCTTCAAAGCTAATTTAAAAACGTATCTGTATCCTTCATACCCCTGATCATTCATTTTGAATTTCCCTGAGGGAGCAGTGCAGCGCTTTGTATCCAATGGAAAAGGCGCTATATAAGTTTAATTATTATTATTAATTATTATTTTAAAGTGTAGTGCAACTATTGTTCAAACAAACTGCCCATTGTGTTGTTAGGTGATACAACATTGCATTATTGCATGTCAGACCTAACTAGAATATAGCATTTTGCTTTCATTTTCGACACATAAAAGAGCCAGACAAAAGAAAGTAATAAAACTAAAGAATACTTAAGAATTGCATTGAAAATTCAAATTTTTTACCAAAATGTTATTGATTATTATATTCAGCAACTTTTGAAAGGAGATTGGACTTCATAACAAATTGTTTAAAGCTGAATATTGATAATTATGTCAAAACACATTTAATTTGCATAAATATGAATAATTAAATGATTTATGCTTCAAAATACAAACAAAAAATGCAATGCTATAATTTATTTGTGTCTAAATGCTCATGCAAAATTTCACATTGATCAGATCATTTTTAACAGAGATATCATATTTTTTCAATAATCCAATAAATTAGTGCAAAATCATGTGTTTGCCATTTTTGCATATTTTGCCTAATTTCTGAATTCCAAGGAGACTTTGTTCAATAATTGTGAAGTATATTGGTTGCACAATGTATTTTTAGTACTTTAACAACATTTGGACTGAAATACTGGATATGAAATGCTTTAAAATGACCCAAAACATAGCTGGCATCAGGTGTACCCAAATTTTGGAGGGTGGTGTATTTGAGCAGAAAACATTTTGCTTTAACTCTGTGAACTTTAAATGGATTTTGAGTTATTGATTTGATTCTATTTTGCTCTAGGTATACTGCCTTTCATAAGAAATTTGGTTGATTATTTTGTTAATTATGACTTAAAACTTAAACTCATGCCTGGTTACAGAGTGACATTTGGTTTCCCTTTGTACTTTGTGATAAAAAATGCATTATAAAAAATTGTAAAAACCAAAGTTTATTAGAGTATTCCATGATAATTACACTGAACCTAAAAATCTGAGAAAAGTAACTAGTAGATATATTAGAATAAGAGGCGTTTAAAGCAAAATAGTCCCATATGTGCAATTTCTCTTTGATCAATTAGTCAGTGCAAGAAAACTGGATCGCATAATGTTTGAACTTCATTGATTGGTTGTATTGTAAAGAGGCCTTTATGCTAATTTCCATTTACAAAGGCACATCACCACATTGTTTCAGCTCCATGTCCATTTTTGCTTTGAATTGCTCATTATTCGTCACATGGGTGCTGCCATTTTCATAAGAATGTGACGTATACATGTATGATGGACTAGCGTCATTGCAAGATTACAAGTGTATATGGGTATTTATTTTTGAGGCATCAATATCAGTGAACTATGCATACACCTGCTAAAAGATATTTTAGATTATTCTTGTTTTCTGCAAAATATTTCATAATCAAGTTTCAAAGTATTTAAGTAACTTTTTGAATTCAAAACATACATTTAAACCCAACAGTGCATTGATTGAATTATTTTCTCTGGCTTTCATACAAATGTATGATATAAATAGTGGATACTCTAGAATATAATTTACTGGATTTTATGTACAACACATGTATACTAAATTATCCTAAGTGCATGTTTATTTCGCCAAGGCCACATGAATGCGTGATAATGTAGTCGATCAATGTAATGTTTAGTGAATATCATGTGACCAACTATCCTCCTCTCTAATTACAAGAAAAGGCGGTTTATAATGTATGTTCAATATTTTCTTTGCTCCCTAGTAACTCTCAATTCCAGAAGGAGTATTCGATGGAGGAGATCAGGAACTCCCCGATGGTTTATGAACCACTCACAAAATTGGCATGCTGGTAAGAAATTCATATCCCACAATCATTTGCCATTAATATTTCTCTTTAATCGCTCCTATTATTCAAATGAAAATTGATTGATGAAATGTTTAATTGTAAAGAATTCTTCTTTTCAATCTTTGCAAAAATGTAAACATTAAGTTATGATGAATTCTGAGTCAGCTTTCTTTCTTTTATTTTCAACATAACGTAAGTGTCGTAGTATAGTGCTCTTATCACTTGATTGGGAAAGTAAAGTTCATGAGTTTAATTCCCAACACCGGCACTTATGTCCACTCCACCCAGGTGTAAATGGGTACCCGGGAGGATAATTTCATATGGGCGCCTATTAATTCATGGCAGCCAGGCAAGTATGGTATGAATCCTATGAATGGGGTAAAACTATTCTGTTAAGCACTTTGAGCAGATTAACTGGAAAAGTGCTATCAATAGCCAGTTATTATTATCTTCAAAAAAGAGGTTAAAAAAAAGTTGCCATGTGTTTTTGTATCATGCCCTCAGTATTTGGCATAATATCATTATTTTATGTACTATGAATTGCTTTAATTATTCATTTTTTTTCTCCATCTCTGCCAAATTTGTTTTATATTTTGATGGAGTTCGAAATATATATTTATAGAATGTATCTGCCACAATAATAATAATAGTAATAATATGTGGCTATTTATGTAGCGCTTTTCCAGTTTTTCCAGTTAAATTTCTCAAAGTGCTTAAAACAATATTATTACCCCGTTCACAGGATCAATTCCATACTTGCCTGGATGCCTTGCATTAATAGGCGCACATATGGAATTACCCTCCTGGGTACCCATTTGGAGGTGGGTGGAGTGGATATAGGGGAGAGTGGGGTTAGTTGGAACACGGGGTTAGTTGAAACATTGTAATTATCTTTAACGGCTATAAATATATTCATGCAAATCTATCCCGTGCAGGTTGTTTCTAATTAGCAACTGCCATCCACCCCATCTTAGACAGCACGCACACTTCAAGCCTCATGAAGTTAGAAAAACAATGTTTGTTTTTTCACCTTCTGAGTAAATTTTGTCACTTTTACGAATGTTTTATTATCTCAGAGAAGATCATAAATTAAGTTGGCCAGTTTTTGACTATAACAAATAGTTATCCAAGCTTACAAAACAAGGTTAAATATATGGCATATCGTTGTCCCTCTTTTTGTGCTGTAAGCTTACAAATGTCAAATGGGACTCTGGGTTAGTTGGAACATTTTGAACGGGGTTAGTTGGAACATGTACTAAGTAAATAGGTTTCAACTGAATAAAAAAATAAAAATCAAAATTATTCAGTGAAGTGTTCCGAAATATTCTATATATGTATATATAGTGCACATTGGACAACTATATTTTGGTTTAAACATATATTGCAGAATGCTACTTCACAAGGACTTCAGAATATCTGTATGTGAGTGGATGCTATCAAGTGTAATAAAACGTGAAGTAAAAAAAAAATGAACACCAATCTTTAATATTTTAATTGAAATCAATAAAAGCAAGTTAGCTGAACCCATGCAATAATGTTGTAGGTAGTTTAAATATAATTCTAAAGATACCATGCACAATGTTTCAACTTACCCCATACCATGTTCCAACTAACCCCGTGTGTGGGGTTAGTTGGAACACTTGACATGGTCTTGTTGAAGATGAATTTTTCTGGAACCATCACTAACTTTCAGAATTTTATGGGGTACATTTGTAGGCATACAGATATACACTCAAGCTGATTGTTTATTGTTTCTGGAAATAAATCGCGCTTTTGTTTTACGGCCATTTTGTGAAAAATGTTCCAACTAACCCGCTCTCCCTACTCTGTAAGTGCTGGTGCTGGGTATCAAACTCACAACCTTTGCATCCCAGTCAAGTGATATGACCACTAGACAACTACACTTACAACATCCTCTCAGCTGGAGTTGGGGCAGCCATCTTGTGCAATAAGAGTTTGTGATCCTTCATGGTCTACAGAACATTGTTTTTGAGGCAAGTTTGGCAAACCGGGTACCCGGGGGGGGGGGGGGCGGGGGGGGGGGGGTGGGGGGGGCGGGGGGGGGGGGGGGGGGGGTGGGGGGGGGGGGGGGGGGGGGGGGGGGGGGGGGGGGGGTTGCAAATTTGGTCTCAAAAAGATGCGCAAGACCTTCAAGAAATAAATATATCTTTTTTTTCCTCTCAGTCCTACGTCAGATGGTGCTGGGGCAGCCATCTTGTGCAATGAAGACTTTGTGATCCGTCATGGTCTTCAGGGACAGGCCGTCGAGATCGTTGGCATGACGATGGCTACAGATAAATCAAACACTTTTGATGAAAAGAGTTCTATGAAGCTAGTAAGTATAAGTATAAGCTCTAGTATAAGTGCTATACTAGAGCTTCTGTGAATAATGTGCTGACCGGGCTTGTCCCTTAAATTGTTGGTGAACGAAGCAGCAAGCAAGAGGCCACCAGGCCTCACCTGGCGCTGCTGAGAAAACTAATAGTTTAGGCAGTTTTGTTTTCTTTTTAATTCAAATTTTATTGTAACTTAAGATTTACGCGATGTATCTTTATACGTTGTATTTTTAAAATGATATTGTATTAAGTGCTGTGATACTTTTTCGTGTATAGCGCAATTATAAATGACCATTATTATTATTATTATTATTATTAAGTATAAATCATAAACTTGTGATAACTTACAATTCTCTCATTCCTTCGGGTGCACTTTTGTGTGATCAAGACTTTCCACCGTCTTCTTTGTCTGGTGGTTTGAATCATATTGATGCTACCATTATCTATTATTATGTTGCCAGCTTCTCTTCCCTTTCTCCTTGTCATCTTTTCCCATTATTTGTCTCAAAAAGCTGTATTTTCATGATGCTTTAAAAAGATTAAAGGTGAAGTTCACCCTGGAATTTTCGTTTATTTTCTTAAATGCAGAAATATAAAAGAAAATGGATTTTCTTCAAACCTTCACTCATATTTCGTTTTTCAATTTTCTCCTATTTCTAACAGAAATTTCAACAAAGAGGAAAACTGACCTGAAATTATATTAAAAATGAGCAAAGAAAATGGGAAATCCATTGGGACTCAAATGTGAGACATCCTAATTACTAGGCAGGTGCTCCACCTACTGAACTATGGCAAACCCAATTTTGAGGTTTGTTCCATTTACTTTCAATGGTTGTGTGGTCAGAAGCTATTCATATTTCTAAAACAAAATAAATTGAATTTTCTGTAACCTCATCATCTGAGAAGGCGCAAGTCATCCTTGTTGCACATCTTGTGTGATTAATGTTGATTCTTATAAATCATTTGTTTTTTCCAACAGGTTGGTTATGACATGACGAAGCGAGCTGCAGACACACTATTCAGCAAGACCGGTGCGAGGGTCACTGACGTTGATGTGGTGGAACTACATGACTGTTTCGCAGCCAATGAACTCATTACTTACGAAGCACTGGGACTGTGCCCTGAAGGTAAATTAATTGTGGCTATTTTTTTTTCAATCTTCTTAGACTATTAAAGTAAATAATTGTTAGTAATTAACAGGAGAGTTTTGTATGTAAGTGATGAATAGCCATATCAATTATTTCCAATTTACATGTAGTTTTAAATTCAATTACATTAGATTCAAGTAGTCAGTTTCATTTAAATTCCCACTCAAGTTCAAATCAATTTCACTTTAATTTCAATTAAATTTATTATTCCAATTCCAATTCATATCAATTACATTTCAATTCAAATGCAATTTCATATTTTTTTGTCCATAATAACAATAACATATGCTTGGGATTGTTTTATTTTATCAAGCCTTATGGTCCAAAATGTACAGCTAAGACATCAACAACAGTTTGTAGTCCAATTTCTATTACCGTAAGTCTAGGTTATCCATATTTTACTTACAAACTAACTAGTGTATTATCTTG
Source organism: Paracentrotus lividus (assembly GCA_940671915.1). Classification (NCBI taxonomy): domain Eukaryota; kingdom Metazoa; phylum Echinodermata; class Echinoidea; order Camarodonta; family Echinidae; genus Paracentrotus; species Paracentrotus lividus. Next base: position 43,540,720 of record CALNVZ010001721.1, on the reverse strand, counting down.
GCGTTTCTAGGTAAAGCCGGTGAGCTGATTGACAGTGGTAATAACACATATGGAGGGAAGTATGTGGTCAACCCAAGTGGAGGTCTTATCTCAAAGGGACACCCTCTAGGAGCTACAGGTGGGACTAAAGGAGCAATTTTAAGCTATTGTCTATATCATCCTTGAAAAAAAATTTTCAAGCCAGAAAAATTGAAGTAAAAACAGTTGTACCGTCTCAACTGAGATCAAACACACAGTTGACTGAATTCAATTGAGCATAGTTGTACACAATATGATTTGAGATGAGCTCATTTAAATGCAATTAACAACTGTGATAAACCCTAGTGAAGGTCTCATCTCGATGGGATTGTTTACAATAGTTTGATGACCCTATTTCTATGATAATGTGATTGTCATCAATATCTACTAAAAAATAGGATCCAACCATATTAGATTTAAGCATTGATTATTTCTGTAGTCTCAAACGAGACTTTCTTCAACAGATTTTATTGTTGACCTCTGTTCCTCAAGGTGCCTCAAAAATTTTAAGGCCCAAGTGCTGAAACAGCATGTCATGTGTAGTCACTTAACATACATGTACGCCAGGAATGTGCTGAAAATGTCTCTTTCAGTGCTAAATTTAGCATTTTAGTTTGTTTTTCAAGGATATCTATAGTCTCCTACCAGACTGTCTGTACATTATTATATGTCAACGAAAGGTCAGTATCTATAATCACAGAGTGATTCCACTTGTATTGTAAAGTTTGCATCACACTACTTGAGCTTTGAATCAAGGTTAATTATTAACCAAACCTGTATTGATCTTCTTATCAATGGATAAGAATAGAAACAGCAGTCTTATCAATACACACATCATGTATTCCTGGATCCAATACATGAGCTTCATTTCTTGTATGGCAGCACCTGTCAGGTCCCAACCCCCTCCCTGCCCATTGTAATTTATCTGAACATGTATCATTACAAAAGAAGGTATACGTCGTTATTTTTGGGGGATTATCTGTTTGAAAACTTAATTCTAGAATAATTGGCAACTCATGTGATGGTGGATTCGTTTAAAACATTAGAATAAATTTGGAAATGCTGCTAAAATGATAAGCATCTTAATTTTCTCTGACAAAGTTTAGATCTGTGAGAATAAGTAATTGCTATTTGTAGCAGATACCAAAAGAGATCTTTGGTCAAAGGTCACATTGATTAGTTTTAGCCCAATTAATTGAGATAAGCTTTGATTACCCCTGGGATGCTTGTACACAGCATTTCTGTAATAGAGAGATTACGAGTAGCTTGCTAAATGTAGAGAATCGCATGTGTTCTTGCCTGTTACATGCACATACCGACAGTGTATAAGATCATCTACTGGTAAGAGTAATACTTTGTTTTCTTAGTCACAATAAAATGTATTTATGCTAGAGGTCTATATTGTCATGATGCATAATTTTTGTAACATATCTCTTCTGTTCCTATGCTGCTGCTGCTGCTCTCTGTCTCTCTCTCTCTCTCTCGCTCTCTTATTCTACCACTATCCCTATCTGTCCTTTTCTCTCTATTCTTCACTTACTTGTTCTCTCCCATAATCTTTCTATCTATATATTTTTTCTCACTGGTTTACATCTCTCTCTCTCTCTTTCTCCTTCTTTACCTTCTCTATCCCTATCTCTCTCTTTCACTTTCTTTCTCCCTGACTCATTTTATTACTCTATTTCTCCCCACCCCTATCTCTCTCCATCTCTCCCTCTTTTTCACCATCTTTCTCCCCTACCTTCTTACCCCTGTTTCCCTCTCTTCCCCTCTCTGTCTTCTTGTTTCCCTCCAACCCAGGTCTAGCGCAGTGTGCTGAGCTCTGTTGGCAGCTACGAGGGAAGGCAGACAAGAGACAGGTACAAGGAGCCAAGCTAGCCCTGCAACATAACGTTGGTCTTGGAGGAGCTGTCGTTTGTGCACTGTACAAGATGGGTTATCCAGAAGTCAAGCCAAGGTAAACATACACCAAATACAATGAATGGGACTAGAGGAAGAAAATTAAGGGTTTCGGAAGCCAAACATTAAATCTTATAAGTGGGGCTGGATTAAGAAAAAAGGGTAGAAGGAGCTAATCTAGCCCTGCAGCATAACATTGGTCTTGAAGGTGTGGTAGTGTGTGCACTATACAAGTTGGGTTATCCAGGAGACAAGCCAGGGTAAACTTACATGAAATCCAATGAATGGGACTGTAATAGGAAAAAAAAAACAAAACCTACAGAAACCAAACACTATTAACCCTCATAGGTGGGGCTGAAGTAAGAAAGGGCTGAAGTGAACTGGCCATATTGTCTAGCTAGAAGACAAGTAAAGGTTCAAAAATACAAAAAATGGGAAAGGAATATGAAAGTGGCTAGAGTAAATGGCCATGTAGCATCAGTGGCAAATCTAGCCAGGTTAGGCACCATACCATTATACAAATTATTATGTCTACTCCGCATATTGACATTGGCTTTAGAGCAGCAAGAGTGTGTGAACTTTATATAATGAGATGAAGACATCAACAAGATAGACCAAGGCTTGTGGAGCATGTGGTACTGACAAAAAAAGAAAAAGAAAAGAGACTTATAACCGATAACAAAGATACATGTGTTATAGACATTGTTAGGCTAAAATTATGCACGTTGGTGAATGAAGCTAAAAAAATAGACAAAAGTATCATTTGTTTCCTTTAATTTAAAAAATATATCATTGTCTATCCTTTGTACAGGTATACCATTCAGGCTAACCTGACATCTGCAGAGGACTTCAAGTGTGAAGCAGTCTTCAAGGAAATTGAAAAGGCTCTTGAAAATGTAAGTTCTGTGGCAGTTTATCGATTACCCTCTGTTCCTGTTGAGTGAACTGAATTGCGGATTATATACCAGATATACTGGTCACAGAAAGAGCCTTCACGCGGCGATCCCTGTCAGGCTATTCCCAGCTTGCGAATCTTTCTATCACCTTTCTCTCTCTCTCTCTCTC
>CALNVZ010001721.1:43507013-43526996 GCA_940671915.1 Paracentrotus lividus | reverse complement strand
TATGCTGAATAGCGAGTTCTCATAGTTACGATTCACTAGTTAATAGGGCCTAACTTTTACTGCTACAGCGTTTAGTTCAATTTGTTGGGCTTCATATTGGATATTTCCTTTAAGCAATAGATTCCAAAGTGACACATATCGGTAATGTATGTCATTAATCTTCATCAAATGAAAAACAAGCTTCGAAGAAATCCCTGATTTTTTCCGTCAGCTATCTAGTCTTCAATTTTGTCACCAATTGGATCTATCTGTAAAGGACCCTTTCAGCGATCATCGCAAAGGGATTATACCTTCAACATCAAAATCTTCACTTCAGTCAGAAGTTTAGTTTAGTTGACTGAATTTGGCATTGGTCCTATTTCAAACGTCCACCTGATTGATGGATTGCATTATAATCTGTTTAAGAATCTCCTTTTCAATTATCCATTTTGTCACACGTGTAATAATGACCTTTGTATTTCGGCTTGTTTGTACTTCGCCATTTTTAGATTTGTTCAGCGATAACTGCTTCTTCTGTCCCCATAAACCTACCTATTGTGAGATAAAACAACAATTATTATGTGTACGGGGTGGAAGGTTTTTAGTTCACAATCCAATTACAATTTGATAATTGATATTGCTATCTCAGTATTGATAACTTTAATCGCTCTGCTTCGTACTAATTAAATTTATGATGTTGTACTTGAGCTCTCTTTATGTTTCTGACCATGTTATTGTCTTATTGAAGACATGATTATTAACATCATAATGTTATGTAATATGAATCATTGGAAAAGATCACCAATCTACTACGACCTTCATGCGTCGTAGAGGTGTCATATACCGTAGATACAAATTTGTCGTTTTGGAGTGGTCTGATAAAATGAAGGTCATGGGTTCGATACCCAGACGGTCACTTCGATGTCCATCATAATCTAAATCTGCATTTTATTTACATTGCCTCTCCAAAGGTGTTAGAATAAATGAAAGTCGTTATGGGGCCCTTACACGATTGTGATCGGTAAAGATAATGCATTATTATAATTCAGATAAAATTTGTATTATAGGAAAATACTCTATAAATCAGATGAATGTCTGTATTATTAAAATCTTTCGTTCGCTGTTATATGTACAAAGGTACAACGATTACCCTTTTATCGTCATTGTCATCATTGTCACAACCACTATACATCACCACCACCACCACCATCATCATCATCGTCGTCGTCGTCGCCGTCATTAACAGGACTAATATCATCCTCATTCATCCTCATCCTCATTATCTTCATTATCTTCATCATCATTGTTATCGTCATCGACATCAGCATCATTATCATCATCATCATCATCATCATCATTGTTATCGTCATCGACATCAGCATCATTATCATCATCATCATCATCATCATCATCGCAATCATCATTTTCCTTAACAAAATTACTCCAAGCTATTTCATTCTTTTTCACATACTTATTTATTTTTACCTTTTTATATACATTTTTACAATAGATTTTACATGACCTAATTGCTACCGATGTGTACAACAAACCAAATAACTCCTATACAACAACATATATTTGTTTTGTGCGAAATCGGAGCTCTTAATTGATAAAACTGTAACAAGAATACATTGGGGAGGAATAAGATGAATATACAGTAATGTTGTGAAATAAAAGGAACAAATGAAATGTCTTAATTAATCAAACAGGGGATCGAACTATTCTTAGTTTTGGCGTATTAATTAAAGTGAAAATAAGTTGTTAGAAACTTAAAAAGCGAGCACGAAGTAACTGAAATTAGTTATCGAAAGTACATAAAATTGTTTTCCCAAAACAATTTGAAGTTGTCATACCGTTTGAACCTAATATTGGGTTGAATAAACTAAGCTTAAAGTCTTATTAAGTATACTTAAACGAAAGAAAACAAAATAGATAAATAGAACTTCTTTGGAATACATAATGGCACATAAGTGGAATTGAATATACATTATTTATACACATGATATGTAAAATATACAATGCAACATTTTCTCTCTTTTTTGTACAGAATATACGCACATTCCCGATTTTTGGGGAAAGAAAGGGTGGTATCTCACTTCGCGGAAACTACTTTGAACCAAATTTGAGATAGATTTCGGAGACGTCGAGGAGACGTCTCCGAGACGTTTCATGAGTCGCGGAAACTACTTTGAGATGGTTCTTTGAAACTGCTTTCTGACAGTTTTTGAAAATTGTCGCGGAGACGTCTCCTCAGTTTCGGAGACGTCTCTAATAATTTTGATCCGTCGCGGAAACGATTCCGTCGCGGAGACGTCTCCGCGAAGTAAGATACCACCCTAAAGTATTTCCAAAGCCACGTTGAATTGAAAGCCTCCTTCGTTATTATGACCAGCTGAGGACCTACTGATAATGATGGTAGTACTAGTAACCCTTTTTTTTTTATCTTACCAAATTTGAGGTTGTTCAACGATCTCTGGATTCTTAAAAATGTTCTCCAATAACGAATGGAAATACAGTTTCTTACAACTTTACAATCAATTAGCCAATATTTCCCCTGCATGGCGAAAAAACTTGGGCCATATCGACCACAATAATAAAACAGGGGGAAAATCACCCTAAGTCAGTGGATGGACACACAATCATGTAATTTCATCATTATATTCAAATTAATTGCCATCAAAATTCGTCGGAACAAATAATTACTTCTCTCACAAATTAATCATAACTAATGAAAGGGACCGTTACACTTGTATGATCAGGCAAAGTTATACACCTCTATCATGTCTATAGTCAAAGGACAAATTTCCTGATTGCACAATTGAATAATTTATTTACTTGAATTAGATCGATGCCCTTTTGAATGGAAAGGGGTGTACTTTATGATCTTGTCACCTATTGTAAAGAAGTCACTATAACACAACAATGGTGGACCTTGAACGGTGCTTTAATTCTGTCCAAATTTTGTCGATGTCATCTTATCTAATAAAGTCGTCGCATTTTTCAGATTATGCCCAAACTCAGAGTAAATAGAAATGGTGTTTATGTTTGTTGATACACAGCAGTGCTATAAAGCACCAGGTTAGGGTATAACAGACATGTGACTTGTGTAGTTATTGCAGGATAATGTAATAATAATAATAATGAACATTTAATGTATATTGTGCCTTTTCTACGAGTAGATACAAAGCACTTAGTTCAAAAGTTTAATTCTATTTATACCCGACAATTTTCACAATCCGTGACCCATAAATGTCATAACATTTTACTAACCGCAATTAATCGGATATTTTTGGTGGAATATGAGCGATTAAAACTCATAACCACAAAATCTTAAAGATATTCTTTTATCTTATAGGATTTTTCTTCTACATGGAAATTTGTATTGTGCATCCTTTTTTTTAACAGGTTTAACACTGTCATAACTATATATCCTTTATAACCTAATTCCTTTCTTTGATTTGTACATTGCAGAATAAATCATTTTCTCATATATTCTGCTGAACAACATTAGGCTAATAAAGCAAAATGCATATTCAGCCTTGTATAACATGAAATGGTTTGTACAAAAATCATGTTAGATAATTTACAGGCAGTTTGTCTAAAATTCCGAATCTTAACATATTGAATTTAATTACGATTGTTTTGTATAGTAATGTCGGATATCAATTACACGTCGACACAAACAAAATCTTAACTATTGACAGAAAATGAAGATAGACTAAGAAAGAAAATAGGGGTTTTGAATAGACATTTTAATGGGAAAGGGGGAGAGAGTTAGCAAGAGAGAAAGAGAGAGAGAGAGAGAGAGAGAGAGAGAGAGAGAGAGAGAGAGAACGAAATATGTAAGAGATATACAGACATACAAACATATCAGATAGAGACAGACATGCGGAAGAGACGAATAATTATGTAACGCATATCATCATTGTAATATGCAGCCAAATGAGAAAAAAGTACTCTCAGATAAGAAATCGAATGCATTGAGTTTGCATTGTAGTGTTTGAGCAATCATATAGTGAAATATATAAATACTCGTGGTACAAAAATAAAATGAAGTGTCCAGTCTTCCTCTGCAGAATCCATTCCACAAGTAAAATGGTACAGTTGCAAAGTGTGCAGTGCGCGTCTGAAAGTCATTATGCGCGAGAATGGCAACAATATATTTTATGTCCGATTTTGGGCGGTAGCTCTTTCCAGCAAAGCTGTTCAACAACCAGCGGAAGAAGCGACTGTTTCTTTTGAAATGAAAGGCTTTAAAGTGGAGTATTTCCCTCCTCGATGTGTGCGAATGTACCGTTGGTGTAGGCATGTAAATCGCTATCTTTTCGATCGATTTTCTTTCCATTGAAAGTGACCTCGCCATTCTCAAATGCATCAGTCTCGTCTGATTTAGCAAGATCTTTCTTCGATAGTTTAGCGACGATTCCAGCTCCGTATGAGTCGCCCTCGACGTTCACCATCGTTCGGAATCGATCACTAGAATGGAGGAAAATGAGGAAAATTGAAATATGTTTTTCAATCAATTAATAAATACATGTACATACTTGATCTATCAACTTCTCTGAATGATATACATGAGAACTGTTTTTGAAGACGTTTCGTCAACCTCTTACTTTTTCGTCAGCTTTCGTCTCGTCAAACAAAACGTACGCCAATAAATGGAATTTTAAATTTCTAAATAAACGCCCTTTATTTTTCATTCAACAATATACACGATTAAAGAAAATCCTGAAACAATCATGGTAAATATTCAAATTCACTGTGCATGCCAGTCAGACGGCAACACACTGGTCAATGGATAAATACCAGTAAAAATACATTTTGCCGGGTCCAATTTTATTATTGGTAAAAATATAATGCTATAAATGAAATTAAGTTATAATTTTTTAGGTGACTAATGTCATGAATGTGATTATAATTCTATGTACACCAACACCTTGTATCATAAATCAATTAAGAAGAAAAAAACCGAATATTACAGGATATATGCATCGGGCTACCTTTGAAATAAATTTTAACGCCGATGACGATCTTTCATGTTTCACTAAAAATCCAATGGATATATCTAAATATTCATGCATGTATAAAGCAAAAGTATTGGTATGTTTTGATTAATCCGGTAAAATCTCATAAATAAATGATTTACTTACAGAATAAAGTCGACAGCCAGAATAAGGGCGACGTCATCAGTTGGTAGGCCGACTGCAGTAAGGACGATGACCAGGGTGACGAGTCCAGCCTGTGGGATACCGGCTGCTCCGATACTAGCAAATGTCGCCGTTAAACTAATATAACAATCAAAATTGAAATTAATTTCACTTCTCATTGCTTGATTAAGGTAGGAATATTGTTATTAAGGAAATAATCTCAAGAATAGCCACACCAGGGCGTTCGTACATCAATGACATAAAGATCAAGATTAGAGAAATGAAACGACTGGAAAAATGTTAAATGTTTAATAACTTAAAGGATGACGAGACCTGCCTATGGGATACTCGCTGCTCCGATACTACAAAATGTCGCCATCAAATTATAAAAAAGAGTACAGTATCGGAATTAATTTCCCATTTTAGTTAGTTGCTAAAGATCATGGGTCAATTTATTAGGGAAATAATGTACGGAAAAGCCACACCAGGCTTTAGTACGTCAACAACATCAATATCAAGATCAGGAAGATGAAAAGGCCGGGCAAATGTTAAATTTTAGATAACCGGGGTGACGAGACCAGCCTGTGGGATGCCGGCTGCTCTGATACTAGCAAAATTTGTCGCTGTTAAACTGAAATAAGAATACAGTATCGGAATTAATTCCCATTCTAGTTAGTTGCTAAAGGTGGAACCAATGTGGGTCGATTATTAGGGAAATAATGTACGGGATAGCCATGCCAGGCGTTTGTACGTCAATGATATCGAGATCAAGATTAGAGACATATCAATTCTAGTTGTAAACTTAAGGGGAAGAAGGCGCTATCACTCTACGCAAAGCGAACGCGGCCATAGACTTTTTGTATTTTGCACAGTTTTTTCACTTTGTTTTCTTGATTATGGCGAGCAACTATCTTTTCAAAGAAATGATCAACTTGAATAAGTACGCTAAGAGTCCGAATTTTTCAAAAATAGGAATAACTCATTGCAAAGGGAAAAAAAAGTCCTGTCACTTGTGTCAATTCGAAATCCTAGTAAGATCAAATTCCTGTACAATATGGCCAATTTTGCTCTCAAAATAGCTCATACGCTGCATAGTCATCTTCCTCGATTACGCATAATTATATTACACCTTAATGATCAAGCAGTTTTTAAAAGCTTGAATTCTCAGCTTTCCAAATATGGTACATTCATCTCGATTGGTTAAAAAAAAGTCCTGTCACTTTGAACATTATCACAAACGAATCTTTACTCGATGGGTCAATATTTCCGCATATCACATGCATATCGAATGTGGACGGCGTCTACGCAAGATGTGACCAGATCACTATTTATATCAATAATCGTTAGGAACATCAATCTATGTGAAATAAAGATTCTGATTACAACTTTAGCACAATGGTGTTATAGGCTTGCCAAAATGTCTTTTTCCCCAATCTGGTCTGAAGCATCTACCTACGAAAACTGTGATAAAAGTTCAATGATTTATTTCATGTCCAGGACTAATTTCCTCGAACGGATCGACTGACAATTCCATTTTACCGACAGGGAAGTTTTCTTAGGCGAGTTTTTTGCGCTAAGTAATAATTGCATGCAGTTGTCAATCGGTCGCTTCCCGCCGTTATGCTACAGTCACACAGACACTAACGTATAGTTACGTCCGGTTGCGTCCAAAAATTATTTTCTTTTCTGCGGATCCCCACGGATGCCTACCCGTCATATTCAGCAGTAGAAATATTGATAATTTCATTCATTTCATTTCATTTCATTGGGGATCCGCAGAAAAGAAAATAATTTTTGGACGCAACCGGACGTAACTATACGTAAGTGTCTGTGTGACTGTAGCATTAGCGCGGGTTTTGTTTTTCAGCTGCGTGCATTTCCACTAAACTCATGAATGTAATGTTGCGTTTCCCCTCCTCAAATAATGGACGCGTCTTTATGTTAAGATTTAATGTCATACGTTAGATTTTCATTTCACGTGGAGTAGAATTGATATGAAATGAACAGACTAGAAAAGGTTGAATGCTAGATAACCGGGGTGACGAGACCAGCTTGTAGGATACCAGCAGCTTCGATACTAGCAAATGTCGCCGTTAAAATGAAATGAGTAGTCAGTATTGAAATTAATTTCTTTTCTCAACGGTAGGTATGTTCATGGACGACAAAGATAATAGCTGGTATCTTTCAAGAATGCGCGGACAGTGTGCTGAATGGATAGGAAATCGCTAAATTTGTAATCCGCGTCTTTTCCTGATCCTAGTGAACAGGTGAATGGGGATATTAATAATAACATGTTCCTAGCCCCGTAACATAAAGATTTACGATCAATTAGAAATTTAGAACAAGCATTCTGATTGGTTTACAGTGAGACTTTAATACAAGAAGTCTATGCAACAAGGACACTGATTGGCTACTATTGATTTGTAATCGATTGTAACTCTTTACATGTTCTTACCTGATTGTGACAAGATCGGCAAAGCTGAGACTAATATCATTAACTTGTGCGATAAAGATGGCTGCTACGGCTTCATAGAGAGCTGTGCCATCCATGTTGATCGTAGCACCGACCGGGAGAACGAAACGAACAACACGGGGATCCACCCCAAGACCATCTTCTAAGCAGCGGGTTGTGACTGGAAGGGTTGCCGAACTGGGGAAAAGATAAATCATAATCGTTTCATAGATGAACTGGACATTATTTTTAATTTCTATTTTTTTTCTCACGACTTTTAAGCGTTTAAGGTTTTAATAATATGCTGCAGACGTAGTAGCATATTGGTAGTGTGCTCCAGCGACAATTGCTACACGCCTTAATTTATCTAAGATGTAAGGTTAGGTTTAGAGTTGCTATATAGTTTTATGTCAGGTTGACGGTTAGGTTTCTGGGTAGAGCATAGCATTTAGACCAGTGTTGAAGCAAGTCATTATATTACCGTACTCTGGGATTTACAGCAACACTCTTTTCACATTAAAACAGAAATTGATGAAAAAAAAAAAAAATCACGATGGAGTGATGAAGTAGTGCAATTTTTGTCCCGATAAAAAAATGAACTAGTTACCTGGACGAAGTTCCAAGAGCTGTAAAGAGAGCCTGCGTGACACCGCTTAGGTATTTATAAGGGTTTTTCCTGACGACGGCAAAGTAGAGAAGAGGGAGGATGATGATTCCATGGATGGCTAGACCAGAGAGGACTGTAGCCATGTAAAGACCGAGCTGGGTGAAGATCTCACTCCAATCTTGAACACCAACCATGCTACCGGTGATCAGGAATAAGATTCCAATCGGTGCGTACCTGAAATGAAAAGTATCAGATAGAGTTTCATTTTTAATATTTGGTCTTTCATTTTTACTAAAATTATCCCTTTAACACCACAACTGAATTGCCACCAACCCCTAAGCGAACATGATCTTTCAGTGAATCCTTTAATTCTGCTTGGCATCGCTTTTGGCTGATGCAACTGAAAAATATATCATTTCTTATCTTTTTGGAAAGCATTATTAAGAATTGTTCTGTTTCTAAAGGCCTTAAGTTTTATCAGACAAAGGAAAGATTCAACAGATTTACTGACTAGATCAATGACACGTCTTTTTGAATAATGACACACACACAAAAAAAACAAACAACCAAACAAACAAACAAACAAACAAACTAAAAGCAGGTATTTCAACAGGAACAAAGATAATGTTTATAGGATGAGGTTAGAAGCAGTCAAATGAAGGTCTAACGTAAGGAGGGCAGATTTAATTTGAAAGATGACTGAAATTAATTCTTTAAATAAGGACAATTTACCATGTCCCAAACAGAAGAGCGGGAAACAGTATTTTGAAAAATTCCCCAAATGTTGCACTTTTGTTGTTAAAGTTTAATGTTCTGTTACCATGTTTGGCTATGTATGAACCTGAATCTATTTCACAGATAGCTACTCAAAACTCGTAATCTCGTGTTTGTTTACATATTTTTTTCATCTGTATATCAATTTACTCTCGTTTGTCGCATACAATGGCCAATTTAAAAATGATGGCCGGTATTCTCGACGGGTGTGCCTATTGCATCCGTATTTATTGTCTCCTTCTAACTTAAGTCACCCTTCGAGAATACCGGACAATGACTATTGGTTCTTACCACATGATGATCATGACGAGTTTCATGATTGCATTATTGGTAGCAGAGAAGAAACTGATCACGACCTGGCCATCATCACCCATTCGACCGACAACGATTCCAAAAGCAATAGAGAAGACGACCAGGCCAAGGATGTTCATGCTGTAGACGTAGGTTCCTTCCCAGAGAGTCTCTACGGTTTCCGTAGTGTTGCCCTTGTACCAGACGGTGTAGTCTGTACTCTCTTCCAGGACTGCAGCCATGGAGTTCACCACCTCGTTCATCTCCCCGATGATCTTGTTTAGTTCCATAAGCGAGTCATCTTCAGAGTGCGCGGTGTGTAGAGTACCATGGAGAGGTGGTTGATAGGCGCCTGTCATGTCATGAAGGTTCTTGCTGATGTGGTTGAGGAAGTCTAGAGTGTACACGTCCTCGCTCATGTCCCATCAGGTAAAACCAGGTTGGTTGATAGGGTCTGCATGGACTTGGGAGACGTGAGACAGCTCCAGACGATCACTGCCCTGCATATCCTGCATGGTAGCCAGGACTAAGTTAACAAGATTAACGTCCATAATATGAACCCTTCTGGTGAGCTCAACGTCGTTCGGTTGGAACATCGCAATGATATCAACCAAAAGCAACCACATCTGCGTTTGATCCATGAAACAAGTGAACTCAGGTGAAGAGGTTCGATCATATATACGACATCATCATTGAAGAGATAATCATATGAAGAGCATGTGAGGTTGCATTTAGAGTGGGAACCTCCAGATCATTCAGGGTCTTCAGGTTTTGATAATAACCCAGTTTTCTGTTTCACGCAGCTGCCATAGAACCATTCCCAGTCCATGTTACCAGATGCATCATGTCCATTTACCGTTAGCTGTCCTGTAATGGATACCCATCTACAACAGAGATCAGATCATCCAATGTGGGCTGAGAACTCCTCACAGGAGAGCGTTCCACATATGAAAGAGCCAGGTCCGCTCCTCGCGTTGGTTGCTTCCGCACGCTTCTATCGGCGTCCATCAATGCAATCATAGGTGTGGTTTCATATTCCTGGAATGAAGCATCTTCATGTCGTCCTTTGACCTGTTGCTGCATCAAGAGCATCATTCTGAAGTCCATGGTCTTCTGTCCAATGGTGTAGAGGGTGCCGTTGATGAATCCCATGGATTGGTAGGATGGTCATGCCAGACCATTAGGGTGAGGTGAAGGAAGTCTTCCGGTTGTCAATGAAGGAACAGGTACCACTGTCTTAATTGCAGCTGTTTTGAACTAGAAATAGAAAAACACACGAACAATCTAATTAATCATATACATAACTTTGATTAAACACGGATGCAAAACGCTTGGACGTAATTCAAACGGATATGATTTTGGATACTCTGAGAACTACATATCAGAATGGATTCAACCGAAATATAACTAAATTCCCTTTCCCTCCATTTTAATTTTAGTTTTTATCCAATCACAAAATGAAAGATAACACAAATCAACACACATCAACCAGTCAATAAATCAATCAACCAGATCATATATCAATCGATCAACAATCGACCACTCTATTAACCAATCAAAAAATCAATTCATCAATCAGTTGTTCAGTCCATTAATCAGTCAGTCAGTCAGCCAATCGATCGATCAATCACTCCGTTCACGGACATGCATTATACTAGTAACACATTTCCCCAGAAAATACACTAGGTGGTGCTATAATAATAGGCAAGGTTTGGTAGCTCCGGTAAGGGTTTAGGGGAAATTCATTTTGAAAGAAACGAGTCGATTTCAGATGGAACAACGGTTGTTATTATATTTCACAACGAGGAAGTTGCACGGAATTCGAAGATGAATTTTTGCAATTGGTTTAAAAATTTATAATTGAATGATTAATCAATGACATTGAAATCTACATTTGAATTGATCAATTCAAAATTGATCGATGTAAATGATATTTTCGCAATTTCGAAATGATAAAAAAAAAAAATCTAACGAAAAACGTGTCATTTAAACATCAGTTCCATGTGAATACGAGACGTTTCTAGCTATGAAAATGAAGCCCCAAAATGAGTCCATTCCTAGGCTCGAAATGACAATGAACCCGGAATGGATTTATTTGACCCTTCATTTTTGAAAAGTGTGAGGTAGCACCTGTATCTGTAAAAAAAAAAAAAAAAAAAAAACCTAATTACACGCTACAAAGAAAGCATGAAGTCCCTGCAACTCAAACATCAGATCTGTCCAGTCATTGGTCTTCGCACTGTTGGTCCAGTTAGCGCCATTTATGCTCCGGTATGGTGTGAAAATAATATTAAAAAATATATAATTACCGTTCGGAAGCAGGCCTCAATGATGTTCTCTGGGAACATGTTCCTGTGATTGAGAAAAATGTTAATATAAAATATTTAGTTCAGAAACAAAAATGGACAAAATTACTATGTGTGACGAGTTTAGCTTCAGTACTAAACGTCACATCAAATGTGTGTGATTAAAATCTAGTTCTACTATGTTTCCTATATAAGTAAGAAACTACAACACCTTAATTTCTGATCTAGTCTTCTTCTGAATGATGATCAAATTCTTGCCAATCTATTCTGTATTCATTAAACTAAATAGAAACAAAAAACTTCATAAAAAACAAAGAAACAAATAAGTTGACATTTTTTTACACCATATTGTCTTTAAATGATATGTAAAAAAAAAAAAAAGCTGTTTTGGTATAACTATTAATATATTTTGTAAATCTTTTCAACTTTAATGGTATTTATTACCTGGGGTGTCTTACCTGAAACTGTGCTTTATCATGGGAATGTGAAATACACTTTGTTATTGAAATGTGACTATATTCCTCTCAACTTTATTCAAGAGTGGCAAAACTTTTCATTTGCATAAAAAATTTGTTCTTTTTATTAATAATGATGTGAATTTACATCTGCAAAATTATTTCAACTTTGGCAAATTTCGTAAAAATATGATTTCAGCATTCTAGTTTTCGTTCGCAAAGTCGATCATGCGCACAGCTTGTGTGTTATGTCATAACACACACCCATACATACACTCTTCCATTCCACATACATACACAAATACACACACACACACACACACACACACTTCGACGCGCACACACTCTCACTCCAATGCCCCGACATTCACACACACACACACACACACACACACACACACACCTAAACACACAGACACAGCACACATACACACACACACTCACACACACCCACACACGCATACTCCCACACACATTCTCTCTCACTCACAAACACACTCCTACACACGCACAATCCGGCGCGCACACACTCCCACACCCAAATTCCAACACACACACACACACACACACACACACACACACTCCCCTAACGCACAGACTCCTCTCCCCCACACGCACTTCCACACTACACACACTCATTCCCACACTCCACACACCCACTCACGCAGACTCATTTTAAATAACCCGAAGTACGTAAACATTATTTTCGCTTGGTACGCGATAATTCACAAACACAACACCCAAATGTGTAATACTTTAAAAAGATATCCATCAACATTATCGAATTGTCTCGAACTAATGGAAATAACTAAAATGGATGAATCTGAGGCATGTTTCTACGTTAAAAGCCAAATGTACATCCACATTGTGATGTGCAAATTATCATAAGTACGATACATTCGTGACTTTACCTCGATTTGTTTTTATAATTGATTTTCAATGTTTACAGCAAATGTTTAACCATCCCTGGACGAAATTACATTCATACGTCCCCTTTCAAACAAAGGTACGTAATTTTCTTGCAGGAAAAAGTACGAATGTAGATCATGTACATACCGTATGTGCATAAACATTATTTTTGGTACCTTGTATGTGTCACGTGATGATACAAGTGGCGGGAAAATGGAATAAGAGTGACAGCTGTGTTTACATGTGCGTGTTGTATCGAGGGAACTGACGTAAATGAGGATGTAATTTGATCATCTGTAGATAGCACTGTTCATATTATCAGATAAATGAGATAACGCTTGGCTTATGATATCGAAGGTTTATGGTCATTCAAGGATTTGGGCGTGGTATATAACGCTATTTTTGTTTTGATTATGAATTTTAAAATAAATTTATAAAATGCTTTGGGTCATTGGGTAGAGCGTCTCCTATAATCGGGAGGTCGCGGATTCGATCCCCAGATCAGAGCTGTCATACCAAAATAATTATGTTAAAAGTTGGGAGTTGCTGCTACCATGTTTGGCTTTCAACAAGAAAGGTATAGAGCAACGTCGATTTGGCGTCGCTCAGTGGCTGCCGGGCAAACGACAAATTAGGCAAAAAGAATATCCGTTTCCCCTTTGTTTCTGAGTTGGAGCTTTTCTAAAACATATAGGCCTACTTCACCAACGAAAGTCCTCCGTGTTTCATCATCTACCATTTGTCAGTACTTTTTCTGTAAAACAATTTTAAATTCGAGTTTGATATTGAAAAATGAAATGATGTAATCGAAAACGAATAAGTACTAGAAAAAAACAACAACTTTAAGATTAACATCGTCCGAAATTAAAGACATATTTTGATATCACGAATCATCTTTTTATAGTCCTTTGTTGTCATGGTGTTTTGTTTGCTGTGAAACACCTCCACGTGATGTGAAAAGGATACCTGTTTGATCTGGAAATAAAATACACATTTCTCTATTTGTCCGTGAGTCGGTCATATGTCAGTGATAATCGAATTTGGTGTGGCGAGTTTGATAGGATTGTACAATTCCTAAACAAATCGATAGAAAGTACATGTAGGTCACAGGCTATTCCAAAAGCACTGCCCCAGAAAACAATGGGCCATATGCATAAACTTTTTTTTTTGTTTCCATATCGATGCAGAATTTTGTCATGCACGAACACCCTGACAAAAAGATTCCCTTTTTAATCAAAAACATTATCCTCAGGTAGCAAATACGATGCCTTTATCAAAAGTATGATCTTGACGTTTTTTTCGTAAAAGTTTTCTTTTTTTAATAGCATGAATAAATCATTGCTAGATTAAATGTGAGGCAAAGTCAACAGCTGGAGAACAAATCAGAAAGAATTGAACTGATCGAATTGAAAAGCGAATCAAGGTTTATCCCAGTTACTACCCTTTCTTATGCACACGGCCCAGTGTCTTTAATATCTCTACAAAAATATGATCACGACTGTCTTGGAAAACACCATATTTGAATTGTGTTTTTATATTGTAACTCATATGGGCAGTTCCAAGGTAACGGAGTGACATTTACAAGCAACATTTCAGCATTCAAACAAGTTTATCATCCATATTGTAATCTTTATGTACAAAGAAATGGTTCATGACAAAAGCTGATGGTACCCTCTTTTCAAAATGATTATTTTTTAAAATAGTGATCCTCTAATTAATGAGATATGAATATTCATAATCATGGTTATGGAGTGACGCAAAATGGACATGCATATTTCAGCAGAAAACATTTTACTTAAACTCTGTGAAATTTAAATGGCTTTCACAATTTGGAGTTATTGATTGGATTCTATATTATTCTAGGTATAATATGCCACCTTGCATAAAAAAATTGGTTGAATATTTTGTTAATTATGACTTAAAACTTGAACCCTTGTCCGGTTACGGAGTGACGGTTACGGAGTGACATCTGGTTTCCAGGACTTTTTTGTGAGGAGAAATGCATTATAAAGAAATATTAATACCAAAGTTTGTTGGAGTAGACCATGACAATTACATTAAGCCAAAAAAATTGGCAAAAATTAGTGACGAGATACAAGAATTAGAGGCATTTAAAGCCCCATAGTCCCATACGTGCAAATTTGGGTTTGATCAATTATTCAGCGCAAGAATACTGAATCACAATTTTTTTAACTTAAATGATTGGTTGTATTGTAAAGAAGACTTTGTGGTAATTTCAGATCCCAATTTGCATTTTCAAAGGCACAGCGGCACAGCGGCACATTAAAATTTCAGCTCAATGTCCTGTTTTGCTTGGAACTGCCCATATGTTTCCTTAGCATCCGTCGTAGTTTTAATCCCCTAATTTTACTTATTCATTTAAATGCACAAGGAACAAATGGGTACTCTGCCATGTCTGCTTCGCTAAATAACCACGATTGTATGTATACAAACCCGTATTTCAAGAGTTGTGATAAAACAATATGGCCTGTGTTTAGGTTTCAGGAATGCTTTCCCGTTAATGATTAGCTCAAAATACTTCTAACCGGATTCTTATTTGTTCATGGTTGTCTCACGTTTCATAACGCACCTTTCAATATTATAGTGAATAGAATAATGTTGATTACTAGTAAAGTGCTGATATATCTATATTTTATTATGTCTCACTAACGATAGCTCTTTAAACACGTGTAAGAACTACAGGTACCACTATTTATGATGTCTTATATAATTTTTTCTTCTATAATCACAACATTGACAATATCTCAAAATATATAGTAACATTAAAATATACATTGTAGAAAAGTGATCGTCAAAGCTTGAAATAATATCATACATAACAATAAAGATATTAATTTATAGCAAAATAATTTATTTTTAAACGATTTGGCTGCAAGACTATTTGAATAGTTGGAACAGATTGCAGCTATTTCAGGAAAAAAGTTTTATTGTTCTAATTCAAAGAGATCATTAAGGGATTTAATTACATTTTATTGTATGTGAGTTTACAAAGTTCGGTCTAATCATCATGCTCGGTAATAAATATTTTAGTTTAACTCAACATTGATAACAATGTTTCAGTTTATACTCTGGCACACCCAATCCCGATTCAAAACAAAAACAAAACAAAACAAAACAAAACAAAACAAAACAAAATGAAACTAAACTAAACAACAAAAATAGGGGAGGTAGCCATCTAATAAAAGCAAAACATGGGAGGAGTTGTGCAGTATATGAATATCATGATGATTAGACTGGACTTTGTAACATTTGCCGAATAAAATAATAATAATAATAATAATAATAATAATAATAATAATAATAATAATAATAATAATCATAACGTCCCTCTCAAGTCCCTTTTATTTTATTTTCCTTTTCTGTTAATTTTTAGGCATGTTAGGGTTTTTTTTTTTCATTTATTTTTTTCATAAAATGCAATAAGATATGTATATACTTTTATTTCTTTGAAATGATTAAAAATTATTAAAATAAAAATTATGTTATTGTTTAGATTGTCATTTTTTTCTCTTTCCTTTTTCCTCATCTTCTTATTAATAATGATAGTTAACAAGCTAGGTGCAAGTTTAACACTTAAGGCCTCGTCACACCGAGTCCGGTCCGGGTCACGGCACGGGCCCGGTCCGGTTCAACAATGGGCAAAAACGGTCGAAATGAATCGGCCGTGTACTATTGCAATGAGACTGGTCACAACAAACACGGGCTGTGCCGTACTAGCCGGAACGGCAACCGGTACGGTTTTTATGGGATCGCTCTTGGAGCGATTTGAGACGGTTTGCCGTACCGGTTACCGGACCGGACTCGGTGTGACGAGGCCTTTATGGTGTATAATTACACAGGTATGTTAATTAATCCCATATGCCACGTTACCATCAGATGATGCTTATCAGATAAATAGGCGCCATGTTTACCTTGATAAAACCAAGTCAAAGTTCACTTGCTCATATGACTTGATTACTCAATGTTTTCATTGGGCGTCGGTTCAAGAAATATATGTGATGCATAATTCATCAAATGCCCCACCCCATTTCGGATATTATTGAAACATATTTAACACATTGAATTAAAAAAAAAAAATTGTTGAACATGTATGTTGCCTGGTATAGCACCAAGTATATTTATATTATTTTTTGGGGTGTTATCGCCCTAAAATCAGATGACATGGGTGGGTGAAGCTACAAATCTATTTTGGTATAATAACATATGTTTCTGCTTCTAATTTTCTTCGGGAAGACAGTGCATATAATTCATAATATTCTACCTCGATGTAATGTTGTTCTTACATTAACTTTTTTAATTGTTACAAACTTTGGAGGATTATCTCCTCCGTCTTTTATAAAAATTCATCGTGCTTTGTGACTATGTTCCTTGTCAAAAGATATTATGCTTATTTCATCAATTCAATCAATAATTTAGACCTACAGTATTCATACTAGGCCTACCCCAATTTGGTAACCACTTGTTTTTATTTCATTTTTTACAGTTTGCACGGCCTATCCCCAATTCATTACACAATCCTTTTTGGAAAGAGCTGTAAACTCACTGTGGGGAACAATGTTCTGTCCATCAGTAATGTTTCATGTTATCTTATTCTACATATCCACATCAATTCCATTCCCTTTCTCACTAATCCCCCTTCTCTCTCTAATATACCACCACCAATTGCACCATCCATATCCTCATCCCCAATTCCATCTTCGTCACCCTACGTCATCAAAAGGAGTACTCAAAACACGTGTACCCGTCACAACAACTAACACCCACTCAAAAACTTTTGAACGTCATAATCATCAAAGTAGCATTGCATGTTCTATTCCAATGTCATAATTCCACTGCAGTGCCCGTACAGCGTGTAGAAACCAACCATTTTGGCAACATTCGTATTCACCACGGCGTGCAATATAACCGTTTTCTAAACGCCGTACGGGCGCCGCAGTGTAGGCTATACTTGACTGCGGCACAAGAATGACCTATTTAGATGATAATTCGTTCATTTCAGATGGCATTTTAAACACATAACATGCATAATCATGATGATAGTGTCACAGATTATGACGAATCACTGATCATGACTATAATATTATCACGAAACCACGAGGACGCGGATAAGTTGAATATCGTCATTGCCATGATGAAACAAAAGAACAACCATCAAATTATTATTTAACCCAAAAAACTATATTCCCAGTACTGCATGGCCCGGTTTTTATTTGTATTATAGTTTGCTAAAGGTTAATGAATGCTTGCTGCAAAAGTACTTTAAAAGGATGAAAATGCCAAGTCCAACATTTGGACAAATAGAGTTAACCATGGGAAATGGTTGCTTATTCATGAGCCCACCTATATATAGCACTGAATTCCACTTAGAAATGCCTGAAATTGATGAAAAAATTTCAAAAATCCCAATAGAACTCACACAAAAATGATCGTTTTTTTCCTGATTTACTCGAAATGAACAGTTATGGACTTGGGTTGTTCTTATGTCATAGTTGAAACCAAAGAAATATAAAAGAATTTGACTTACAAGATAAGATCCATGAAGGCGTATGCAGTGTTCACCTCTTCTTCCTCACCGTCAGGGTCCTTCTCGGCTCCACCACGACTACCAGGTTGGATGCTGACCACCAGTACGATACCCAGGACGACTGCGATGAAGGTAGTCAGCATGTAATAAGCTACAGCCCTGAGGCCAAGCTTGCCCGACATGGCAGAATCAAGCGAGGCGAGACTGTTGATTAGACTGGAAACGATCAGGGGTACGATCATCATTTTGAGCATGTTCATGAAGAGAGTTCCAGGAAAGGTGAGGTAGTTGATTTGATCCTGGGTGAAGTCGTAGTAGAGTCCTAGGACGTACCCAAGAACGAATCCCATGATGACGGAGAAGATGAGGAGGAAGAGGAGGATGTTCTCCGCGTTCACCCATCCCGGACATCGTTTCTTTCCGTTGTCGCTTTCCTCATCGCTATCACGGAGTTCCTTCGCGGTTCCGTTTTCCGGTAGGACATCAGCTACGTGGACGGCGTCTCCGTTCATTGTTGATTTGTATATATTTCCGATATCTTTCGCGACGTTCTTGAGAGTTGATGCAGAGTGGACAAAGTTTTCTGAAGATCTGTTCGGCACCTTATCCATCGCCCGCTGATAAAATATTGACCGTAAGCAGAGTCTCACATCGCCACCAAGCAATCTGTTCTCATCCCACAGGGCTTGTTTGCAAACGCTGTGCCTGGTAACATAAAAACTTACGATGGATAAAAAGATACGATCGATTTCATCTCGGTAGCCTTATCATGGACAAGGTTCCCCAAAGTTGATGATCTCAATCCTAACCCTACCCCTAACCCTAATCTTAGTCATATCGTAATCCTAGTCCATGACTGTACCTGCACTCCAAACAAAGCTACGGGGAGGAAATCAATCGTAACTTTTTATCGATCGTAAGTCTTTATGTGACAGGGCTTGTTTGCAAACGCTGATATGGCAGGCACAAAGGTTGTGTTTGTTTATCCTAATTGCATCATATAATGCTGTATAGGAAAATTTTCAGAGCTGATTGTGGAAAAAAGATTAGCAGAATCTCTCGTGGGACATTGACGTTTCTTTCCCCTTCTACCTGCTTACACTCAGGTGTGTAAACTAAAGACTCGAGGTTTAAAGTGCGCTAAAAAGTGCGCCAATGGAACGACACAGGTCTATAAAATTACAAATATAAAGCAGGAATATATAATTGTATGTGTTGACTAAACTAGAGTAGCTATAGGCCTATACTTACAACAATTTTCCACAGCATTGATGCTGTATTTGAAGCAACATTTTGTTCACAGTTTTATATTAAAATGTACAAAGGTTATAAGAAAACAGGAAACGAGTCAAACTAGTCATTCTTGAACATTTTCCTGTGCTTTTATAGCATTTATTCCGTATGTTATTTTCCGTATCAGGACATCTCCCCCGGAGGACAACTCCCCCGGGGACAGCTCCCCCGGAGGACAACTCCCCCGGAGGACAACTCCCCCGGAGGACAACACCCCCGGAGGAC
>CALNVZ010001721.1:43426643-43506988 GCA_940671915.1 Paracentrotus lividus | reverse complement strand
AAGAGAGAGATTGTTTATTTGACAAATGGATATTAAACTGCATTCATTTTCGGAGAAGTCAAATTATCTCTTTATCTACCCATATAATATATTTTTTGTATCACAGCCGATCTTATGGGGATAATAAAGAGGACATGATTCAATTTGTGGTTCCATTCCACCCTCCTAGATACATTGTTTAGGTAGGGTTTTTTTTGTTGTACACACTTCGATTTAAAAAAAAACATCTGTGAAAACCTTCCAGGACATCAACTTATGCTCGCCGAAAATTTATTTGGCGCAAACAAATTTATGCTGGAATACCCCGCCCTTCCCTTGCATTTATCATTTGCACAACGTAGATTCGAGTAAATCATTTAATTAAATTTCAAATGTTTATATACGTACGATTGTTCTTTCGAACTATCGTTAATTGCAATACAAAACTTAGAATACGTAGTTTTTATAAATAATTCAAATAAAATTCAAAGATCCTTGAAATGTAAAAACTGAAAATACACAGTGAGGAAATACGAACGGAAAAAAAGATCAAACATTAAAGGGGCGAAGCGGAACTAAAATATTTATTGTTTTGAAAACCAAACTGCTGCAAAGTCTTGTTTCTTGAATTGATAACTGACCTTGACATCTGTAATGATTCATAAATGATAACATTGGAAAGTCGATTCGCAATAAGAATATACAGGAACCGCATGAAAGGAAAGATAATCCAAACGTAGACAAGCTCCAAGTTTTTAATCTGAATAATATAGGCATCAAAGCAATTGAAAAGAAAACCTCATCTGATCTTTCCAAATGATCATTTCTTGCATCAGAGGATGTCGCGATGGACTGAATCGTAACTGAAGGTGCACATCTCATACAAATCTACTTTAATCCACAGAAGTTAACCCTTTGGGTTTGCATGGTTGTTTTGTTTGTTTGTTTGTTGTGGTTGGTTTTATATTTTTTGGTGTTTGTTTTTTTTGTTTGGTTTGTTTTTAATTGGGGATGATTTTTTTTTTCTTTCTTTTTCCTTTTCTTTTTTGTTTCTAAAACGATACCTGTGATGCATGAGTGAAGAAACCATTACACCGCAATATATCAATAATTACAATATTCGATTCATAATGGTTCTAAAAACATGTCGTGTCGATAGGGCAAAAGAAACACACCAACAATCATAACCATTCAGCAGCCCTGTTTTATTGAAAGATCGAGATCTCTCCCAGCATCGATAAACAAAAATGACTTTTGCTTTCTACATTGTTAACATGATGCAAATCCATCTAAACGCTATGCATAGGGCCCTATATACGCGTGACAATGTCCATAAATAATTGAAAACAGCTGAGTCAATGATCACTCAATGATAAAGTCATCAATATTGTTGAGAAAAGTCTGACTTTAATATTGTCTCATAGTTGTAGAAGTCAGTTGTGTCTTTCTTTAGTTAAGTTGTTTGATTTGGATCATAAGGTATAAGATTCTAACCTCTTCAATATTTTTGCCACGTTGTATCCGGGTGGGGTAAGTACAGTAGGTCTATAATACTTTGACAAGAATTACTTCCTTAAAATATAACAGTGACAGGTCAGAGCGCGGATCCAGTATTCGCCTTCATTATAGAATTGTGGAATGCCCTAATATTGTCAAAATTGTATATTTGTCGATTTTTTAAAACCATTCAAATTATAATGATTATGATTTTGTATATTTGTCATAATATGTTGTTTTTTTTAATCTGGATGATAAAAACTGAATTGAATTGAAATGAATGTCTGGTGTGGACAATAGCTTTCTCTATTATGTTTAGGCATGGGCCAATGCATTATTTTTTATGACCAAGGCTGGATCCAATATTTATCTGTACAAAGAATCCGTTGTTTTGGTGATTATTACCAAGTCAATTCTCTTTATGATTGATATTCAAATAATTTAGATGTCAGCATTCAAGTTTCTTTACTTTAGATATTATACATGAAATGACTAGCTAAATCACAAATTCCTTTGAAAATACCAACTTTATTCATTTTGGACCGTTTTCTTTTGTTTAAGAAGGAAGTTTTATTATGCAAATATTCATGATTACTACTCGTATGATACATTATGATTCTTGTATTGCCAGTCTGAAGGACATTTAAAATAATGTTACTTGTTCAAAGGTTGACCACCCAAACATGCTCTTAACCATTCATGACCGGAATAATTTAATGGCTTATATAATTTTGATAGCTTTTCTTATGCAATTGCAAATACCGTGGGAATTTCTTTTATGCTACATACACATAATAATAATAATATTAGTAACAATAATGCATATGATTTGTATAGCAGGCATACTTTAAACGAAAAAGTAATTGGTCTTCATTAATTTACTAGGCATTAAGTATAATTACTTAATATTCAAATTATCATTAAAGCTTAAAACTATATCATTGCTTAAGCCTACTTTTATATGGGAAAGGTTCATTTGATTTTGATGTGCCTAAAATTCATTTGGTTAGAATTCGTATTGCCATTGTAGTATCGTATAGGGCATTTTGTAGGGTAGATGTAGGGAATAGCGGACAGTAGGGATATCGGACGGTCACCACATGTCCAGCCCTAGCTGCACATAAGATCAACTAAGTTGAAATACCGGCATCTATTGGTCAGGTGGTTTTGTGGAAGGTTGAATGCTGTATTCGACAACACAAGTGAGAAATCTCCGAGAACTACCAAAATCTGTCAAGGTAGGAAAATTTGCAGCCTGAAAAAGGCCTGATGTAAAAGTTGACATTTAGAGAATGTGATGGTATAAAATAGAATTGGGGCATGACCTCTATTTCATGCATTAGGACATGTGTGGAGGGTGGGCCAAACGTGTATGGAGAGTGTTTGCACTGTACAAAGCCTGTGTATTGGGGTGCAGTGTGTTGAAAGTGCTCGTCAGTCATTTTTTTGTGTAGGGAATACCGGACACCACATTGACGGTTGTTTGTTTACTTCCGGGTTGAGTTGCTAAGCATGTAGATCAAATAGTATACAAATATACAATGACAATCGAGGATCTGGTTAAAACTATTCGCATCGAAGGAACATCACATAGTACTATTCTCTCGAGGGCCATCGGCCCGAGAGAGAATAGTACTAATGTGATGTTCCTGAGTGCGAATAGTTTTACCTGTTTCGAGAATGAGTCATT
The DNA here is from genome assembly GCA_940671915.1 of Paracentrotus lividus. Lineage (NCBI taxonomy): Eukaryota > Metazoa > Echinodermata > Echinoidea > Camarodonta > Echinidae > Paracentrotus > Paracentrotus lividus. Next base: position 43,503,822 of record CALNVZ010001721.1, on the reverse strand, counting down.
GTAATATTTGTTTTATATTCCCTTCCACTATAATACCATTCTTTTTAATTTTTTTTATGAACAAATTATATATCTAATATATTCTATTGCTTACCTTTTTCTGGATCCAATAAAATCAATTTTTCAAAAATCGATCGTAGAGAAGTTGGAAAATACTTGTCTTGCCTAATCGATCGTCTGTTATGTAAGCGCACCTGGTCAGTGCAGCTGCGCCGAAAGTTTCCGTGGCATGCAGTGGAGAATCAGGTAAAGCAGCAGAGTAGCACCGCTTGGTTGCGTTGCCAATTCGTGAATAGGGTGGGGGGGGGTCGGAAAAACGTATAGTCCAGTTTTCCCTAGGGAAAAATGTACTATGCGTGACGTCATGAAGAAAAACGAACTATTTCTTGAGAAACGTTTTTCTTAGTTAAACTATTCTTTTTCTCCTTGTGTACACTCCTCAATGCAAACAATCTTAGATAAGGGATATAATATTGCATATATAATGTATTATATTTATTTATTAAACTGTTTGACAATTTTGGAATGTCTATTTCTCTTAATTATTTTGTATATGTCATGATCTACGTGAGATATAAAGTTATTCTGAGTGTTTGAAATTTTGTAGTAAAATGCATATAATCTTCTAAAAATGAATAATGTTAAAAAAAAATCAATCAAACATGTTAAGTGATGGTTTACATTCAAATCAGTGCTTCCAGATAGATCTTTATACAAAAAAAAGGGTAAAAACATACTGTCCGGTATTTCCTACACTGTAGGGAATGCCGGAAATTTACCATGACGTCATTATTTGCATATAACTGCCTCAACAAATATTTGATACCTCAATTTTTTGGAAAATAAAGTTGAATGATGTAGCTAAGCAATGAGAATCTTTTTCTTTGTGATTTTATTGTTTCATGTCCTAATTAAGCAAATGAGCTTGAGTGGCGGTATTCCCTACATCTACCCTATTATTTTAACGAAACAATCACTAAACCCTGTAATAAAAAAGAGAGAAAGAGAGAGAGAGAGAGAGATTAGAAAATAACGGTTCTAGGACATCTCCCCCGGAGGACAAACTCCCCCGGGGACAACTCCCGGAGGACAGCTCCCCCGGAGGACAACTCCCCCGGAGGACAACTCCCCCGGAGGACAGCTCCCCCGGAGGACAGCTCCCCGCAGGACAGCTCCCCCGCAGGACATCTCCCCTGGAGGAAAGGTCCCCCCAAGGACGAGTCCCCCGGAGGACAGCTTCACCCAGGGACAACTCCCACGGAGGACAACCTCCCCCTGGACAACTCCCCCGGAGGACAACTCCCCCGCAGGACAACTCCCCCGGAGGACAACACCCCCGAGGACAGCTCCCCCCGGAGACAACTCCCCCGCAGGACAACTCCCCGGAGGACATCTCCCCCGGAGGATAGGTCCCCCAAGGAACAACTCCCCGGATGACATCTCCCCTCACTTTAAATGCTTTATAACTATTGATTTTATGCCAACCCTTGGTTTTCTTTCTGTTACAATTATTACATTACTTTTCGCATGGAGTAATCCTCTGTAAGACAAGCGAGGATGGGAATGGTTGTTTAATTGCTAATCATCCATTCGAACCACCCCTTCCAATCTATGAATGGCTACTCCTTCCCTCAAGAGGTTGTTAGTTTGGCAGATTCAGAGGTACCCCAACGAAATGTGACCATCAGAAAAGGAAAATTAATGAAAGTGCAAGAAATAAAAGAAATGTGAAAAAAGAAGGATGCTAAATGGGGAACTTAAATACGAAGCTACAGGAGTACAAAAGAGCACGAAGGGCGAGTTGGCCTACATATCTCTAGTCGTCTTCAGCAAGGGGGGGGGGGGTGAGCCACGATAATTAAGCTTTAATTATATTAATACACCCTAAATAAATAAGAATAAGCGCAAAAGTTTAAAACGAGAACACAATTTTTATTATCAAAAAAGAAATTCACAAAACTGAATTCCAACATCATCACTTGTTTTGTCATTTTTCAAGGAATAATGTAATACAATCATTGTCATTGGGTTTAAGATTTTACAGACAATTGTTATATCTGAATGGTGTGTGTTCATACACTGTAAAAAATATTTGTATTTTACAGCAAATCTGCTGTCAGCAGAGTCGCCATAAAAAATGTAATTTAAAAAACAGTTTTGTTGTAAATTTCTCCTGCAAATAATTACATTAGAAATACAAAATATACATCAGGAGTAACACATTTGTTCCGTTTTAACCAAATATGTACGCTATAGAACTCTAATGATTTTTTCCCCTTCTCTTTCATAAATTCTTAGACGAGAAGTTTACAACAAAACTGTTTTTTAAATTACATTTTTTATGGCGACTGTGCTGACAGCAGATTTGCTGTAAAAATACAAATATTTGTTTACGCGTGTAAGTATGCACTTGCACAGCTTTGCAATCATGCCGTGTCATCGCTATCAAAAGAGGGTGTTATTGCAACTAGTGTTGGTATGAAAATATCTCCAGAAGTAGATGAAAATTAAAACATCTCGGTATATCAACCAGTTTTTCCGTATTTCCGTCAACATATCCGATAAAAACATTTTTATAATTGCAAAACATTTGCTGAAACAAGCTAAAACAAAACAAAACAAAACCTTGTATCAATTATGTACCTGTATTTTTGTCGGTATAATTGAAGAGGTATGATATAAAATTTTCCACTTGACGATTCGCGCTTGAAAATCCTTTTTTTTTTTTTTTTTTTTTTTTTTTCTTTTTTTTTTTTGCTAAAAGAAAGATGATCGTCACCGTTTGTAAAAGAATAACAACAACAAAAATATAACAATAAAAGTACAAAATATACTGCTTCGAGTCTTTTTTAGTCAAAAATTTTGGCTCGCGCTTTGCGCTCAAGAATCATCCCTAGGCTTCAAAAGGTTCATTTTTTTCAGATTCGAACCCCCGCAAAATCCTAGTTACGGGCCTGACCATTGACCTACATACTCTAAAATCTAATCAGATCATCTTCCTATATTGATTTAAGATTGAAGTTGATATCTCTCTCTCTTTTGACGATAAAATTCGGTTCCAATAGCAGCACGCCTCTACAGCTGCCAAACTTTAACACCCTTCGCCGGAAAAAAGAAAAAAAAATTGCCAAAGATTTTGTATTTCCATGAATGGCTATTTCGGTTTTTAAAAAAATAAATAAATTTTAAAAAATGGAGCAAAAATAAACGAGTGCATGTGGATCTGTTCTCCGGAATAGTTGAGTTGTCCTCAGGGGGACTTGTCCTGCGGGGTAGTTGTGCTGCGGGGGAGTTGTCCTCCGGGGAGTCGTCCTCCGGGGGAGTTGTCCTCCGGGGGAGTTGTCCTCCGGGGGAGTTGTCCTCCGGGGACTTGTCCTCCGGGGGTTTTCATCGGGGGAGATGTCCTCCGGGGGACTTGTCCTCGGGGGAGTTTTTCACCGGGGGAGATGTCCTCCGGGGGAGTTGTCCTTGGGGGGACCTGTCCTCCGGGGAGTGTCCTGCGGGGGAAGCTTACAACTCCCCCGGAGGACGACTCCCCCGGAGGACAACTCCCCCGCAGCACAACTACCCCGCAGGACAAGTCCCCCTGAGGACAACTCAACTATTCCGGAGAACAGATCCACATGCACTCGTTTATTTTTGCTCCATTTTTTAAAATTTATTTTATTTTTTTAAAAACCGAAATAGCCATTTCCATGGAAATACAAAATTTTGGCAATTTTTTTTTCTTTTTCCGGCGAAGGGTGTTAAAGTTTGGCAGCTGTAGAGGCGTGCTGCTATGGAACGAATTTTATCGTCAAAAGAGAGAGAGGATATCAACTTCAATCTTAAATCAATATAGGATAGATGGATCTGATTAGATTTTAGAGTATGTAGGTCAATGGTCAGGCCCGTAACTAGGATTTTTGCGGGGGTTCGAAATCTGAAAAAAATGAACCTTTTGAAGCCTAGGGATGATTCTTGAGCGCAAAGCGCGAGCCAAAATTTTTGACTAAAAAAGACTCGAAGCAGTATATTTGTACTTTTATTGTTATATTTTTGTTGTTGTTATTTTTTTACAAACGCGTGACATCTTACTTTCTTTTAAGCAAAAAAAAAAAAAAGAAAAAAAAAAAAAAAAAAAAAAAAAAAAAGGATTTCAAGGCGCAATCGTCAAGTGGAAAATTTATATCTACCTCTTCAATTATACCGACAAAAATACAGGTACATATATTTGATACAAGGGTTTTGTTTTGTTTTGTTTTAGCTTGTTTCAGCAAATTGTTTGCAATTATAAAAATGTTTTTTATCGATATTGTTGACGGAAATACGGAAAAACTGGTTGATATACCGAGATGTTTTAATTTCATCTACTTCTGGAGTATATTTCATACCAACACTAGTTGCTAAAACACCCTCTTTTGATGCGATGACACGGCATGAATGCAAAGCTGTGCAAGTGCATACTTACACCGTAAACAATATTGTATTTTTACAGCAAATTTGCTGTCAGCACAGTCGCCATAAATAAATGTAATTTAAAAAACAGTTTTGTTGTAAACTTCTCGTCTAAGATTTTATAAGAGAAGGGGAAAAAATCATTAGTAGTCTATAGCGTACATATTTGGTTAAAACGGAACAAATGTGTTACTCTGATGTATATTTTGTATTTCTAATGTAATTATTTGCAGGAGAAATTTACAACAAAACTGTTTTTTAAATTACATTTTTTATGGCGACTCTGCTGACAGCAGATTTGCTGTTAAAATACAATATTTTTTACAGTGTATGAACAACAACCTTCAGATATAACAATTGTCTGTAAAATCTTAAACCCAATGACAATATTGTATTACATTATTCCTTGAAAAATGACAAAACAAGTGATGATTGGAATTCAGTTTTGTGAATTTCTTTTTGATAAATAAAAATTGTGTTCTCGTTTAAACTTTTGCGCTTATTCTTATTTATTTAGGTGTGATTAATTATTAATTAAAGCTTAATTATCGTGGCTCACCCCCCCCCCTTGCTGAAGACGACTAGAGATATGTAGGCCAACTCGCCCTTCGTGCTCTTTTGTACTCCTGTAGCTTCGTATTTAAGTTCCCCATTTAGCATCCTTCCTTTTTTAACATTTCTTTTATTTCTTGCTACTTTCAATTAATTCCTTTTTCTGATGGTCACATTCGTTGGAGGTACCTCTGACATCTTGCCAAACCTAACAACCTCTTGAAGGAAGGAGTAGCCATTCATAGATTGGAAGGTGAGTTCAATAGATTAGCAATAAAACAACATCCCATCCTCGTTGTCATTACAGAAGGATTACTGCATGCGAAAAGTTAATTATAATTGTAACAGAAAGAAAAACCAAGGGGTTGCATTAAAATCAATAGTTTATAAAGCATTTAACAGTGAGGAGATGTCTCCGCGGGAGTATGTCCTTGGGGGGACCTATCTCTCCGGGGGAGATGTCCTCCGGGGAGTTGTCATGCGGGGGAGTTGTCCCTCCGGGGGAGCTGTGCCTCGGCGGTGTTGTCCTCCTGGGAGTTGTCCTGCGGGGAGTTGTCCTCCGGGGGATTTGTCCAGGGGGAGGTTGTCCTCCGGGGATTGGCCCTGGGTGAAGCTGTTTCCTTCCGGAGGGACTCGTCGCCTTGGGGACCTGTCCTCAGGGGAGATTCGTGTGAGCTTCCTGCGGGGGAGCTGTTCCGTGGGGGGAGCTGTCTCGGGGAGCTGATCCTCCGGGGGAGTTGTCCTCCGGGGGAGCTGTCCTCCGGGAGTTGTCCCCGGGGGAGTTGTCCTCCGGGGGAGATGTCCTAGAACCGTTATTTTCTAATCTCTCTCTCTCTCTCTCTTTCTCTTTTTATTACAGGGTTTAGTGATTGTTTCGTTAAAAAATAATAGGGTAGATGTAGGGAATACCGGCCACTCAAGCTCATTTGCTTAATTAGGACATGAAAACAATAAAATCACAAAAGAAAAAGATTCTCATTGCTTAGCTACATCATTCAACTTTATTTTCCAAAAAAATTGAGGTAATCAAATATTTGTTGAGGCAGTTATATGCAAATAATGACGTCATGGTAAATTTTCCGGCATTCCCTACAGTGTAGGAAATACCGGACAGTATGTTTTTACCCTTTTTTTTGTATAAAGATCTATCTGGAAGCACTGATTTGAATGTAAACCATCAACTTAACATGTTTGTATTGATTTTTTTTTAACATTATTCATTTTTAGAAGATTATATGCATTTTACTACAAAATTTCAAACACTCAGAATAACTTTATATCTCACGTAGATCATGACATATCACAATAATAATTAAGAGAAATAGACATTCCAAAATTGTCAAACAGTTTAATAAATAAATATAATACATTATATATGCAATATTATATCCCTTATCTAAGATTGTTTGCATTGAGAGTGTACACAAGGAGAAAAAGAATAGTTTAACTAAGAAAAACGTTTCTCAAGAAATAGTTCGTTTTTCTTCATGACGTCACGCATAGTACATTTTTTCCCTAGGGAAAAACTGGACTATACGTTTTTCCGACCCCCCCCCCACCCTATTCACGAATTGCGCAACGCAACGCAAGCGGTGCTACTCTGCTGCTTTTACCTGAATTCTCCACTGCATGCCACGGGAAACTTTCGGCGAGCTGCACTGACCAGGTGCGCTTACATAACAGACGATCGATTAGGCAAGACAAGTATTTTCTCAACTTCTCTACGATCGATTTTTGAAAAATTGATTTTATTGGATCCAGAAGAAAGGTAAGCATAGAATATATAGATATATATATTTGTTCATTAAAAAAAATTAAAAGGAATGGTATTATAGTGGAAGGGATATAAAACAAATATACAATGACTCATTCTCAGAACAGGTTAAAACTATTCGCACTCAGGAACATCACATAGTACTATTCTCTCTCGGGCCGATGGCCCTCGAGAGAATAGTACTATGTGATGTTCCTTCGATGCGAATAGTTTTAACCAGATCCTCGATTGTCATTGTATATTTGTATACTATTTGATCTACATGCTTAGCAACTCAACCCGGAAGTAAAACAAACAACCGTCAATGTGGTGTCCGGTATTCCCTACACAAAAAAATGACTGACGAGCACTTTTCAACACACTGCCACCCCAATACACAGGCTTTGTACAGTGCAAACACTCCATACACGTTTGGCCCACCCTCCACACATGTCCATAATGCATGAAATAGAGGTCATGCCCCAATTCTATTTTTATACCATCACATTCTCTAAAATGTCAACTTTTACATCAGGCCATTTTTCAGGCTGCAAATTTTCCTACCTTGACAGATTTTGGTAGTTTTCTCGGAGATTTCTCACTTGTTGTTGTCGAATACAGCATTCAACCTTCCCAAACAAACCACCTGACCAATAGATGCCGGTATTTCAACTTAGTTGATCTTATGTTGGCAGCTAGGGCTGGACATGTGGTGACCGTCCGATATTCCCTACTGTCCGCTATTCCCTACATCTACCCTACAAAATGCCCTATACGATACTACAATGGCAATACGAATTCTAACCAAAATGAATTTTAGGCACATCAAAATCAAATGAACCTTTCCCATATAAAAGTAGGCTTAAGCAATGATAATAGTTTTAAGCTTAATGATAATTTGAATATTAAGTAAATTATACTTAATGCCTTAGTAAATTAATGGAAGACCAATTACTTTTCGTTTAAAGTATGCCTGCATATACAAATCATATGCATTATTGTTACTAATATTATTATTATTATGTGTATGTAGCAATAAAAGAAATTCCCACGGTATTGCCAATTTGCATAAGAAAAGCTATCAAAATTATATAAGCCATTAAATTATTCCGGTCATGAAATGGTTAAGAGCATGTTGGGTGTCAACCCTTTGAACAAGTAACATTATTTTAAATGTCCTTCAGACTGGCAATACAAGAATCATAATGTATCATACGAGTAGTAATCATGAATATTTGCATAATAAACTTCCTTCTTAAACAAAAGAAAACGGTCCAAAATGAATAAGTTGGTATTTTCAAAGGAATTTGTGATTTAGCTAGTCATTTCATGTATAATATCTAAAGTAAAGAAAACTTGAATGCTGACATCTAAATTATTTGAATATCAATCATAAAGAGAATTGACTTGGTAATAATCACCAAAACAACGGATTCTTGTACAGATTAAATATTGGATCCAGCCTTGGGTCATAAAAAATAATGCATTGGCCCATGCCTAAACATAATAGAGAAGCTATTGTCCACATCCCAGACATTTCATTTCAATTCAATTCAGTTTTTATTCAGTTCCAAGATTAAAAAAAAACAACATATATTGACAATATACAAAATCATAATCATTATAATTTGAATGGTTTTAAAAATCGACAAATATACAATTATTGACAATATTAGGGCATTCACAATCTATAATGAAGGCGAATACTGGATCCGCGCCTGACCTGTCACTGTTATATTTTAAGGAAGTAATTCTTGTCAAGTATTATAGACCTACTGTACTTACCCCACCCGGATACAACGTGGCAAAAATATTGAAGAGGTTAGAATCTTATACCTTATGATCCAAAATCAAACAACTTAACTAAAGAAAGACCACAACTGACTTCTACAACTATGAGACAATATTAAAGTCAGACTTTTCTCAACAATATTGATGACTTTATCATTGAGTGATCATGACTCAGCTGTTTTCAATTATTTATGGACATTGTCACGCGTATATAGGCCCATGCATACGTTTAGATGGATTGATCATGTTAACAATGTAGAAAAAGCAAAGTCATTTTGTTTATCATCTGGGAGAATTCGATCTTTCATAAAAACAGGGCTGCTGAATGTTATGATTGTTGGTGGTTTTTCTTTTGCCCTTTGATCGACACCATTTTTTAAACATTATATCCGAATTATTGTAATTATATTATAATTGCGGTGTAATGTTTCTTCACTCATGCATCACAGGTATCGTTTTAGAAACAAAAAAGAAAAGGAAAAAGAAAGAAAAAAAAAATCATCCCCAATAAAAACAAACAAACAAAAAAACAAACACACAAAAATATAAAACCAACCAACCAACAAACAAACAAACAAACAACTGCATAACCAAAGGGTTAACTTCTGTGGATAAAGTAGATTTTGTATGAGAGTGCACCTTCAGTTACGATTCAGTCCATCGCGACATCTCTGATGCAAGAAATGTATCATTGGAAAGATCAGGACTGAGGTTTTCTTTCAATTGCTTTGATGCTATATTATTCAGATAAAAAACTTGGAGCTGTCTACGTTTGGATTATCTTTCCTTTCATGGGTCCTGTATATTCTTATTGGAATCGACTTTCCAATGTTTATTCATGTTTTTATGAATCATTACAGATGTCAGGTCAGTTATCAATTCCAAGAAACAAGACTTTGCAGCAGTTTGGTTTCAAAACAATAAATATTTAGTTCCGCTTCGCTTAAATGTTTGATCTTTTTTCCGTCGTATTTCCTCACTGTGTATTTTCATTTTTACATTTCAAGGATCTTGAATTTATTTGAATTATTTATAAAAACTACGTATTCTAAGTTTGTATTGCAATTAACGATAGTTCGAAAGAACAGATCGTACGTATATAAACATTTGAAATTTAATTTAAATGATTTACTCGAATCTACGTGTTTGCAAATGTATAAATGCAAGGGGAAGGGCGGGGGTATTCCAGCATAAATTTGTTTGCGCAATAAATTTTCGCGAGATAAGTTGATGTCCTGGAAGGTTTTCACAGAGGGTTTTTTTTTTAAATCGAAGGTGTGTACAACAAAAAAACCCCTACCTAAACAATGTATCTAGGGAGGGTGGAATGGAACCACAAATTGAATCATGTCCTCTTTATATCCCCATAAGATCCGGCTGTGATACAAAAAAAATATATATATGGGAGATAAAGAGATAAATTTGACTTCTCCGAAAATGAATGCAGTTTAATATCCATTTGTCAAATAAACATAGATATTCTTACTGATGTTCTACCGAGTGAGTCAAAAAAAAACTTTACACCTAGAAAAATGTCAATAAAAAGAAAACCAATTTATAAACCCCAAATTATTTTACATATTCTGAAAGAGTGACTCCTCCCGCATCTTCTGGTACCATTCTTGTGTGGTATGTCTTTACGCTTGGATGAACACGACGCATTGTTTGCGAACATGTCAATTTCGAATTGTGCCAGAATGGGAGTAAAATCAAAACAACAAAGAGCTAGAAAAAAGCAACTTCATCCTGATTAAAATAGCATAACTTTTTAACGAAAATATCTTCCGCTTAATATCTTGGCAGGGTTGTTGTTACACATATTAACTACATTTGTATGAAAATTAGATTGACTCGTGAAGTAATGCACGAATGAGTACACATTAAAGACTAAATTGCCACTGACAGTCCAAAAAAGGCCTCCTAATACTTTAGAAAAGTGATTATTTTGTCTTTGACGCGTGCTCACTCATGACTGACTCTACAGATCTATCTAATTTTCATACAAAATGTAGTCAATATGTGTAACAACAACCCTGCCAAGTTATTAAGCGGAAGATATTTTCGTTAAAAAGTTATATATCTTAATCAGGATGAAGTTGCTTTTTTCTAGCTTTTTGTTGTTTTGATTTTACTCCCATTCTGGCACAATTCGAAATTGACGTGTTCGCAAACAATGCGTCGTGTTCATCCAAGCGTAAAGACATACCACACAAAAATAGTACCAAAAGATGCGGAAGGAGTTACTCTTCCAGAATATGTAAAATAATTTGGGGTTTATAAATTGGTTTTCTTTTTATTGACATTTTTCTAGGTGTAAAGTTTTTTTTTACTCACTCGGTATAATAAATGGGGACAAAAAAAAATCGATGTACATTTAGGTGGTTGAGATAACGCTCAATTTGACAAGATAAAGTAGAATGGGAAAAGATTCACCAATAATTTTGTACGGACATCACCAAGATCACGGTTTATTTGTAATTCACGCTAGTTTCAGTCAGACTCGGAGATGTCTCCGAGGAACGATAAATAAATTTACTCATCAATTGAAAAAGAAAACTAGTCAAACATTCAGGTAGGATGATTGTAAGAAGAAGATTTTTATGAAAACCTTCCAAATTTGCTCGTAAATGTTGACATATCTCGCAGGTGAAAAGTATTCTGGACTGTGAATTTAGTTCAAATATAAATGAGACAGTCTATTAGCAGGTGGGGTTGAACTATCGCCTTACATACTGTCATTAGGCCTATACAATTCTGATCTATTGTTGGCATTGTCAGTTCTATTCATTATCTTGTCAAACTTAACCATTGCCATCTCATTTCATGTTGTTTATCTCCTTCTCCAACAATATAAAATCAACTTTTCTAAAATCACTCCTTTTGTTCACTTTGTTCTCTTTCATGAGTCCTTCCCCAGCTTTGCTGCTCTATGTAATATTAATGCTTGTTTAATGTACATGTTTGTCGTTTTGTTTCTGAAGAAAATTCTGCTATAGGATCGAAACATAAAATCAAAGTACATTGTAAAAATAAAAAGATAAACTAACAATTCCGCTTTTCATCACGCTTTTCCGGAGGTATATCAATGTGAACTAAAGGCACTCTAAGAAGAGAGAATGTTTCAAAATGACTCCATTTTGTGTCCATATACGACATTCCGAATCATCATCGCCATTAATATGGCACGGTGATTGACCATGCAGAAATAGAGTATAACCTCAGTTAGTGTAATTTTGACCCTTCGTTTTTAGAGTGTTGTTCAATTAATCGTTTTAAATGCATTTATGCCATTTCCCCAAATCTTTAAGCACTGAGACACTCTCAATTCTTCGCCCCTCCAATACTTTCTTTGAGATTTTGTCACAATAGCAGAAACAGAAGATTTTGCTCACCAGCACTTAAAGGATTCTGAATTATTGCATCGTAGTTATCAACTAGATACAACACGTTTGATAATAAAAAACACCAACAACAGGCTAATATTCTTTTTAAAAGTAAAAATTTATTGAAAAAAAAAATCTATTATCATAAACTACCCCCTTTACATAGTACGGTATATACACAAACATTTAGTGTAATTGATACAAGTGACACTGCACCGTTAATAATGATACAATCATGACAATATAATAAGAATTTTGATGAGTGTATGTTTGTGAAAGACCATCTAGAAAGACAATGACTGTTTACATATCATAAGGTTAAACACTAATATTTCTCTTGAATATTTTCTCTACAGATTATTTGACAAGAAAAAAATGATATTCATTATGATACAGATATTCAGAAACAGACATTTATTCTAAGCCGAGTTTAAACTCAAGATGTCGCTCTTCAAATGTTTATAGCGAAGCCCTTCAAATAAGACATTCATGACATTTATATTCCCGTTAATTGCTGAGAATCGAGATATCATAGGAGTAAAACAAATTTTGATTTTATCTTAACTAAATCAAAGACAGGATAAGGTAGTGTTTTTGTTGTGCAATCAACTTTTCCGAAACAATTTTAATCATTCAAGATTAGATTCAAGATTACTTTATTGATTTTCTTTCATGTTTTCAAAAGTTAACAAAATAAATAATCAAATAATTAACAACATCAGTATGTAACATAGAATATTTTGTTCAAAAGTAACAGAGAAACAATTATAAAGAAAATTCAGGAACCAGCAAGAAGCAAAGCTTGTAAGGCGCTGGTCCCTTTAATATAAAATAGAATACAAAAGTAAGCAAGTTTTTTTTTTTTTTTTTTTTTTTTTTTACTGAAACATATTCATGAAATAATTCATAATTGAATAAATCTTAATTGAATAATTCTTGCCCCATCCCAACACGGATAAAAACTGACTAACAGCGCACGCACTGTTAACCAGTTACTATCATGCCGGATGAGGCAAGAAAAATAATTACAATTATTATACAAAAAGAAGGAAAAACAACAAACTTAGAGAGACAAAAAATACCCGGGAGGACTAGGGTGGGGAAGGGGGGGGGGTGTCGAAGATTTAGATAATGATTTTTTTTTTATATAGTGTGCATGAAAAGTAAAGTTTGCTCTTAGGTGTTATTTGATCCTTGTGATATCCGTCTGTCATTAGAGAAACAGAGTGATATTAGTGGTTATATGATGATAACAATAATAATTAAGTTTGTGTTTTAATAAAATATGCTTCTTATCTCACGCATGTCTCTGGGTAGAGAATTCCAAAATTTAGGGCAGTAAATATAAAAGTGTTTTGTGTGAGCACTGTACGCGTTCTTGGTAAGTGGTAATGGTTAATTTGCCTGGTAGGATACTGATGTATTTCATTATTTAGAGTAAACATGTTGCAAGCGCTGGGGGCAATTCCTGATTTTGTTTCTGGAACATGAGTACTGCAAGGTTAAGTTTATATAAGTCATGAACTTTTAAAACATTATTAGAAAAAAACAGTGAATCAGTATGGTGACGGAAATGGACGTTACTGATAACTCGCATAGCTTTTTTCTGTAGTAATAAAATTCTTTCTAATAAGTATGAAGCACTGTTTCCCCAGATAAAATCCCGTAATTAAGGTAAGGTAATACTAAGGTAGAGTAAAGTGATAAAAGAACCTTTGAGGGAAATGTATTTTTAGCTTATTCATCATTCCTATATTTCTTGAGATATCTTACAAATTTTTCAATGTGATATTTCCATGTTAGTTTATCATCTATTATAGTACCTAAAAATTTAGTTTTCGATACTTTTTGTATTTGTACATTATCCATGTAAATTGGTCGTGGTAATTCCGGAAAAGTTGAGCTAATAACATAAAATTTGTTTTTCTAGATTTAGTGATAATTTATTGGCTTTGATCCACTTTGTAACTGCTTCAAGTTCTGTATTTACTAAGTTACATAAAGTGTCTATGTTTTTGTGTGTAAAAAATAAATTTGTGTCGTCTGCGTACATAATTGGGGTAAGTAAATTGGAAGATTTATGTAAGTTAGGTATGATGATATCAATGAATATGAGGAATCATATTGCTTATCGCTGAAAATAATAATTTGCCAAAAAAAAAAATAAAAACTATACATATCTCAAACCTAGATCCAAGATAAATGTATTTAGGTTAAATGAGCAATATAGCAAATATACACATATATTCTGAAGAAATTATATATTTAGATGATTATTATGATAACACATATATGATGAAGACCTATGGTGTACAATATACAATGACAATGAAAAGAGAGTTATCCCTCCAAGATTAAGAATAATTACAAAGACACCAATATAGGTACTATAGCTTATATCAATTTTTTTTTTCAAATGATTTTAAACTTGATTATAGTAAATATTCTGAGTAAAGATATTTACTTGTTGAACATCTTTCATTACATATCTATAATGTGTATATACAAAGTCATGAATAAAAATATAAAATCTTCCTGATTCATTTTAAAACAATTGAAGCCTCTTATCTGAGTATATATGCAAGATATATAAAAAAAAAAAAAATAAATAAATCAATTAAAGGATCACCCCTCGAAACATCAAATCATTGTTATGCAGATAGAGCAGGTTTGATTACTTGTGACGATTTGTTTTGAAACTCTCATAATTATGATAATAATGGAGGGGGAGGCAGAGTACTGGGTTTTGACAGACGTGTATCAATCAGATATAATTTTTAACGTCTGGGACCGACCTTTAACGTCACCATCCGAGAGATCTGACGGAGTTTCGAAACTTAGGTTCGCTCCATGTCAGTTTGTAGGCTGATTCAGAGAGTTTGACAATGAGCGTTATCGCTTGACCAACTCCTGATACATTTGATTTTGAAATACTATGTGATATATAAAATAATTAATATTTTATGCGATACTAATATTTGAGAAAATAATATTCCATATACATGTAATAACCTTCATTTATTTTCATTTAACATCAATTTATGGCTGCAATATTCTACTTAAACATGCAGCTTTTATAGACTCTTTACAACTCTTGAATTTGATTTTAAAAACTATAGCTTTCTCCAAAATAAAACTAAAATTAATTTAATTCAATTGATTTTTAAACGAACATGTTAAACTTCGTGAAAACTTATTGAAATCTCTCTTTGGACTGTAGGGTAAGATAATGTTTCAATCTGCCAATACTTGAATACTTTATATATTGCTTATTGTAAAAATGTTACCCAAATATTTCACATTTACTGCAAACATAGCTCCATTCAATTTCATTTGTGCGGCCTATAGGACATCTCCTTTAATTCGACAAGAGTTGATTACAAAAAAAAGTTTACCCGACGATCAAATTATTCGAAAAAAAACCCTTGTTGATATAGACGTGTACTTTAAATCGAATGTCGTGGTTGATTCCGATGTCGATGACCGTTTACAACGTGTGTCGTCTCCAGAGAGGTTCCCATCGATCGTGCCGAGGGGACTTTCTTCTCATCATCGTAACCATTGACCAGGGCTCGTTCCTCATCAATGCGGTCAAATCAGGTTTGGTAAACTTGTATATTATACCACAACCGAATGAGTCTCCTCTACGTTCACGGTGGTGCGGACACGGTCCCTGTGAAGCGAAATAGTTAAAGATTGTGTAACAATGCTTGCATCCCGGAAAAATGCAAATGTCTCTCAAAGGAATTATTCAAAGAAATTTTCATTAGTGTGTGAAGTCTTGAAATTAAGTCTTCATCGAATTTTATGTGTATCACGTTAAATTTTATATAAATTTATTAGGATTTTGAAAGTCATCACAATCCCAATGAACAGATGCAACCAGATCACAGACGTGCACTTTTAGAGCCTTTAGAGACACGAGATATTCATCCCTTTTCGTATCTCCATCATCAATAGATATTGATAATGGTTTAAGATTTGGAAGACAAAATCCCCTGGGTTCATGGTTTCCATGAACATTAAAAAGTTTGGAGCATAAAAAGGTTTCATGAAGTTACGTCACTTACAAGAACCAATCAATGACGAGGATAAGAGTGATGTCATCAGCGGGAAGACCTACTGCGTTGAGTACGATCACCAAGGTAACAAGACCAGCTTGGGGCACACCTGCCGCGCCTACACTAGCCAGGGTAGCTGTGATGCTGGAAGTGGACAAAGATAAAATGGACCAGAGAAAAAAGACGTAAACATGAATGAATTCAAAGCATTGACTGTAACATGGAAATTTATAAACAATGTTGTTGATGTTTTTTTCAACTTATATTTAGGCCTCGATTAGGTTCATTTATTGACAACGATGTGACTTACAGCTTTCTATCAAAGATATTTCTTGTAATAATGATTAACGTTAGCTAATCGACCTAGTTTGGTACCCGGAACCGAGAGACAAATGCTTTATCATTGAGCTGTCCACTGAGCAAAGATTTAAACCAGGAGTCAGACGGAAGACGTGTGCTTCTCAAAATATAAGGAGTCTTTGAATTGTGTCGACGCCACCTGGGGGCATTTCATCAAAGGATTTGTCGGACATTTTATCCGACAAATTTGCTCTCAGCCAATCAGATTCAAGCATTTCAGTAGCTTATAACAGTTTGTCGGACAAAACGTCAGACAAGTCCTTTGATGAAATGCCCCCAAGAACGACGTTGAGAGGTAAATAATGGAAGCTTTTGACCATTGTTGACAAACAATTAGAATAATAATGGTGACTTCTTCATGCGTGACGCTCAAAGCCTTATAGCTCGACAGGCTAAATCGATAACTTAAAATTCCTTGTCTCAGCTGACTAGTACGATTACGTCACCACTCACAAGATCAATGGGCGTCACGCGTGAATACACCGCTATTACTATTATATTTGTTAAAAGCTTCCTTTGTTTACCTTTCAACTTCGTTGAGGCGGCACGTCCACAAAATTCGATAACTCCCGAATGACATTGTTAGCTTATTCACGCGTGACGCTCTAAGCCTATTTTACCTGATAACGATGACGTCGACGGCATCAAGGTCAAAGTCATTGACCTGGGCGATGAAGATGGCTGCTACTGCTTCGTAGAGGGCGGTACCATCCATGTTGATCGTGGCTCCGATGGGTAGAACAAAGCGAGTGACGCGTTTGTCAATCTTATTGTTGGTCTCCAAGCTGGTGATTGTCACAGGGAGGGTTGCCGAGCTGAGGAGTGGTACAGATTGACAAAAGAGGAAAGATTTCAGGCATTATAATGATTGTAGTTATGATTAGGTGTTGTGGTTGGGTCTTAATACTTCATTGGCCGGCATTCTCGAATGGTAACTAAAGTACTTAATCACCCGTCGAGAATACGACCATGTTGTATCTCATCAGAGGAGACGTCTCCGAGACTTCCGTAACGGATCAGTCGCACCAGTCTGGGCAGTCTCGGAGACGTCTCCGCGACTGAAAAAACTCTAATGATATGGACTCGTACGATTTTCCCGCTACTCATGAGACGTCGCGGAGACTCAGAAGACGTCTCCACGTCATCCCAGCGACTCCAGAGGCTTGGAGTCGCTAACAAGTCGCGAAACCGTCTCATGGCAGATGAGATACATTTAGAGATTTCAAAGTTAAAGGTAGTGAACTTGGGGAAATGGAGTTTCTTTTTTTAAACGGAGGGAACTTTTCAGGAAACAAAATGTTAAAAAGTTCATTCCACTTTTTAAAATGTTCTTCTATTTTGTCTGTTTTTATCAAAACATTTGCTTTTGCTAAATATTCCGCGCAAGACCTGGGCCATGGAAGCTTTTACAATTTAGATCTAGGCCTATTGTTAGAAATGACACAAATTCATAATAAATACCAGCAAATTGTGATAAACATGCTTTTTGTGATATGCGAAGTGAATTGCACTCTTGTGATGCCAGATATCCCGTAACGGTTGAGCAATGAGCCATGAATGTAGTACAATAGAATATGGGAGTAATCAAACATCATCAAATTCTAATACAAGTGTGGGAATCATGGGCATTGTTCATCTTGTAAACATGTTCATCTGAACGTGTTGCAGTATTGTAGTTATTCTCATTATTATCACCCTTCCCAATCCCGTCGTGTAATGCCACTTTATTCCTTTGATCTAAAATTAAAGCTGATGTAGGCCCCTATATATTATTGGTAGGCCTAAATTTAAAAAAAAAAACGTTTCTTCAGATTTTGTGATCCCTTTTAAATAAAGTAGCTGCTCAGCGGCTGCCAAGCCCACGGGACAAGGGCAAAAAGAATATCCGATTCGGACAATAAAATTTGGAGGAGTATATATAAAACCCATGTCACTCGAAATATGAGATTTAAAAGTCATTAATGTTAATGTAAATATTTAATATTTAAAGATTTTTTTTGAAGGACCAATATTGCTGATATAAAATATTATGAAAAATACAAAAACTGTAACCGAGCTTTAAGGTTTGGTATACAATGAAGCCAAACCTTGTTCTGATTTCGCTGCTTGAATATAGGCAAAGCGGTCATGTGGAAGGACAAAGAGCTAATCATAGAATTCTCAAGGTTGTATACGATGATACTCATGGTCATGATATAAATAATTTTAACATTTATACCGCGCCATATTATGTTCACAGATAATGAATTATCACTTGTCATCAATTCATTACTTTGTGTATTTGTCTATTGTTTTCTTCACGCTTTGGTTATTCTCTTCTTTTTTTGTCTGTGCAGAATACCTGAAAATATTGATCATAACATGCACAAGTGGAAAATTGAACTTTGGCATGAATTATGAGACTTTGTCCGAACATATTCATCTTTATAAACAAATTATGAGAAAATTTTGGTTTCCTGATTTTATATATTTATTGGCTTATTTTATTTTGTTATAATGTTAAAGCCCCTTGAATAAAGCGAATATACTGGGGTACGAGAAGGATGAAGGAAGCAAATGATTTGATTTCGGCATCCTTCGCCGCGTCGGACACGGGAAGATGCGTGTACTATCCCTGGGATAATTCTGTATGAATGAAGAGACGCCGATATGTTGTCCAGTAACACCAAATCTAACTAGTATCTTTTAAGAATATGCGGAGAGGTTGCTCAAAAGAACAGGAAAACTTTAACATGACTAATGGTGATATTTCACTTTCTGTAAGACAGGTTTTAGACGGGATTGAGAGAGGTTTTAGACAAGTTTTGGACGGGATACTGAGACAGGTTTGAGACAGGTTTTGGACGGGCTTGAGAGAGGTTGAGACAGGTTTGAGACGGAGAAGTCTCGGAATCGTCTCAGAGACGCCTCTTGAGCCGCGACATCTTGTGAGTGGCGGGGAATTCGAACGTGTGTATTTCCAAGAGAGTTTTCCGTCTCGGAGACGTATCTGAGACGTCCCAGTGACGTCTCGAAGTCTGGGAGACTTCTCAAGTGAGATACCACCTTAAATTGGCAATTGGGCAAACGTCGGTAATGTTCGTGGCTATACGAACGTGATTCTTGCCGCTGGGCCAACGTTGGCACAACGTTGCACGTTGAGCGCGACCATATGGACCAACGTTCGCATTTTGAGTGTGCGCGATGTCGCACTTTTGTATACAATTTAACGTTGATCCAACGTCGGCATATGGTCGCGCTCAACGTGCAACGTTGTGCCAACGTTGGCCCACCGGCAAGAATAACGTTGACCCAACGTAATAGCCACGACCATTGCCGACGTTAGCCCAACGAAACCTTGCTATCTGGGTGCCCTGGTGAAAGGGGGGGGGGGGGTAATTACCTGGATGCGGTGGCGAAGGCTGTTACCATAGCAGGAGCCACACCCTTGAGGAAAGTGAATGGGTTTGATCGTGTGAAGACCAGGTAGAGAAGGGGTAGGATGATGAAACCGTGGATGAGCAGGCCGAGGATCACGGTGGCTGAATACATGCCGATCTGTTCGAAGACCAGAGCCCAATCATCCATACTGAGAATCTTACCTAGGACGAGGAAGAACACACCAACAGGGGACAACCTAGCGAGAAAATTGAAAAAAATAAATTTTGAATAACTCTAATATGGTAAAGTCATCGGATACCGCCATCGAGAGATATTCTTTTTCAATATGAATATCATTTAAAGCCAGAGTATCTTCTTTTTGTTTAATTACTCATATAATCCCAGACAACATGAACATATGAATTTTCGCTTTGTTTATATGTAGAGTAAAATCATCAATATGTACATCGATGGATTCATCCTCGAAGTAACGTGCTTGATTTATGTTAAAGTAATGTTGTTTTTATTTTTTTTAAAGATATGAAGAAATACCTTCTCATTTGCAGCATTATCAACAACAACAAGAAAGCCTTTCGTGATAAAATGTTGTTATTCAAGATTCAATGATGGATTTTGAATTATCTTATTTCGATTTGACTACATAGAGGAAAATGTACATGTTTACAGGCAAATACAAATTCAAATTCCTTCAAATTCAAGGATTTCAGATTCAATTAATTGCAAAAAATTAGGGCACTAGTGCAACCACAATTTTTAATTGCAAGAACCCGGGATCTTGTATTATTCTTCAAAAAGTTCCTCCAATTAAGGTAAATTTTACGCTACCCGAACAATAATTTCAATTTCTCGTTACTTATGACGAATCACTCACCAGATAATGTATCCAACGATCACCATAACGCACTCCATGATGGACTCCACGACGGCCTTGAACGGCTCTCCCTTCTCACCCAGGCGGCCCAACACGGCACCGAAGACGCAAGAGAACACGACCAGGCCCAGGATGTTTGACTTGAACTCGTAACTGCCCTGCGAGACGGTGATATAGATAGGACCCATCATGGTCGTAGAGGAGTTCATCATCCCTGTCATCATGGGCTCCGTCATCATCATGTCGGTGGCGTTCTTCATCATCGGCATCATCGTGGTGGGTTCGACCATGGTCGTGATCTGGCGTGTCTTGTACTACAAATTAAAAACAAGTAGAAACAAAAAGAAAAAAGTAAATAAACAATAATTAATATTATTAAATGATTCTTTGGAACTCATTCCCTTCATCGCTCCTTGAAATTAACAACACTCTGTAGTAATTAACATAATTAGACGAGCCCTCGCCTTTAAAATGTTACAGATATTTGGCGTAATATAAATGCTGAGGATAATTAATTATTATCATAATCATCATCATCATCATCATCATCATCATGATGAAAAAGAGAACTGTTGGGATACCGCATATACTTTTTAAAAACATGATTTGATAATTTTGAAGGACTTTATTGGCTTAATTCTGCATAATTGAGTACAATGTGTGACAAAAGAAAAAGTTATTTTAATGAAGTAGAAAAAAATATGAAGATTTATAGTGTGTGAAAGTGCAGTGCAATTGCATCTGTTTGGTTCCCCTTTTAAAGCACTATACATTTTATCATTTTGTGACACATTGAGCGCATATGGTTTGTTTCTTGAAGCGTACGTTTAAGAAGTTTGAAAGAAAGAAAAACAAATGGGAAGAAAGGAGAGAAGAGAGTGAAGTAAAGAAAGAGGTAGTGATGGGGAGAAAAACAGAGACAAAATGGGGAGAGGAAAGTAGAGGGGGAGAGAGAGAGAGAGAGAGAGAGAGAGAGAGAGAGAGAGAGAGAGAGAGAGAGAGAGGGAGAGAGAGAGAGAGAGAGAGGGAAGAGAAAAATAGCATTTCCGCATTTCATTTTTAACCACCTGCTGCAATTCGTAAATCATCGGTTAATTATTACATTTCCTGCGTTTATTCACAATATTGATCCATGGCTCTTAAGCCTAACAAATCAACTTTAAGAATCCATGACAATACCCAGATGTAAGCCAATTAACAACAGAATGATGATAACTTGAATTTATCTCGTACATTTGTTATCAATCAGGAAAACTTGGATTCATCATTTCAGAATTATTGTGCCTTATATAAATCAACAATATGTCATTAATTAGCAAATAATCCCACAATTCTAATTCTTATGGGTGTGTACTAGGGCAATTAAGTGAGATATATATATTTGGAAGGCTAAATGGCAAAATGAGGGTTCACACCCAAAATCAATTAATGATCTATTTTTAATACAAAATTTGGCGTTATGATGTACATTTCTAATATCCTGTCTCGATCTGATTGTGAACAAAGCGTTTTAATTGGTTCTCGGTTAAAATCATATCACTAAAATCCAGGACAAGTCTTATTTATTATTTTTCTTGGGAAGTTATTTTTGCATTATTTCAGTATGTTCATAGGCATTTTCCGAAGGTCTATTCGTATTTCCATCCATACAATAGACCTTGATTTTCTTTCTTTTTTTCTTAAATGAGAGGTGGTTTACAGAATACATTTGTCAATTCAGAAGGTTTAATGCAACGGGGCACCGTGATAATTAAAGAAAGAGTTGAAATAAAACTTTGGCTTTTATATATTTCAGATTTTCGAATTCCCTTTTTATAAATATATTATATAACAAATTGAAGGTAGGTCACGTGGTACACATCTACCCAATGACAACGCGTATTTTTTCTACCACTATTTACTATTAATATATATATGCCTCCGCAAGGATGTATATATGTGCACCTTCACGATCACAAATAGTAATTAGCAAAATATCTGTCATTTTGTTGGATTATCTTGATATCCGTTATAGATTTCCTAATCATAATTAGTCGGATAAGATGGCTTTGACCTCATCCACCATGGTCTAATTCCATTTACTCTACAACCAGTTTGTCTATACTTTTAGGTCCAAATGTCACTTCGCCTATTTACCATTTCGTCTAATTTCCATTTGGTCTAATGTCCATTCCACCTTTTAAGTCATTCATTGACCATATATTTAAGTTTTCGCGTATAACATGTAAACAAAGTAATTAATAAATACACAATATAACATTTTACACCTCATCTTTTTAAAAGTCATGAATGTAACCGCCAAGAAATAAAGTCATTGCACTCTTAACCGTTTTTATTTTTAATTCTTATATACGGATGGTTTAACAAAGTCCATCAAATCTATTCAAAAGTCGAACTCTGTTTTACCACCCGCTACTGAATCGTGGGAATGACAACATGTTTACGCACTACTGATACAAATATCGGAATTATTAAAAAAAAAAAAAAAAAGTTATAGCCTTGGTAATTATCCTCTGACAACCACCATCGTGGAACCCAGTAGGCCTTCAAAAAATCGGAATTGACGTAGGATAGCAAGTCATTAGGAAGGAATGAATAAGTTTCCAAGTTTATTAGTCATTTCATTACAATAGATTATTATGCTCCAAATGATTTATCAATATTGGCCTATTTCAATATTATATTGTCATCATTTTAACATTAGACGCACTTTAAACAAGACTATATGTTAAAAAAATATAAGTTTATGGGGATCATTATTATATTTTTCTAAAAGTAGCAGATCTATTCAAAGATTTTATGGTTTTTTAATCTTATTTCTAAGATTGTTTATAATAGGTAGCTCCTCCAACGTGTCTTAACATGTATTATTCTCTTCTCTTCCATCATCACTTCTTCCAAATTCTTAATCCTATTTCTTATTTAAAGTACTGAAATGTAAAATATATATTATTTTTAAAACGGCCATTATCTCATCGAATGCGTTGTGTAATGATTGGATATCATGAGACTGGTTTGAGATAGTCACGAGGACATCTCCTGAGTCTCCACGACATATCATGAGTCGCGGGAAATTCGAACATGTTCAAATCTGTGATATGTTTTTCCTTCGCGAAGACATCTCAGAGTGTAAAGTCAAAAAGGGTATCGGGATAGAAGAGGGTACACTGTTAGAACGCGGTTTAAACATTTCGCTGTTTAAAAAAGTGTTTGTTCAAAAGTTAAACATTCTTGTTTAATATTCAAACATTGTTGTTTAAAACCGGAAAAGCGAGGTTTTATAGCCTTAGACAAGACATGTTTAAAAATTATAGTTTTGCTTAAACAGGCCGAGGCAAATGTCACGTGATAGTCATGAGCTAATGGCATCACTCGTAAAATGCAAGGTAAAATCGGCGCAACATTTCAATCATGGCGACGGACTTATGCCTCACACATTATACAAGTGAATGTACAGATGTGTTGGCTCAGTGGATAGAGCGTCTGTCTTACAATCGAAGGGTAGTGAGTTCGATACCCGGCCGCGTTAACCAACGGTTAAAGTGTTTTAATTTTTGGAGAGAAGCGTTAAACAATACTGTTGATATTTTAAACAACCATTAAACAACAGGTTGTTTAAACTTTTAAACAACAAGAGTGTTAAAGTTTTAAACAACTACAGGTTGTTAAATTTTTAAACAACGCTGTGCGATTCACCGGTTAACACGCAGTTGTTTAAGATTTTAAACAACTTGTTTAATTTTTTTTCTAACAGTGTAGGAAGAGCAAGGGAAGAGAGAAGGAAGACCTTTTAAATCTATTTTCAAACCTACCCGTTTTGGGTCCGAGTCCGGACTCGGGTAGGTTAGGAAATAGATGTAACAGGAATCTCAAAGTTTCGGAGATGTCTCCGAAGTGAGATACCACCTCAATTATGCAACGACTCCTTTAGTAGTATGCATAAACTCCTTTTTGGGAGCGACCTTTTAGAAGTCCACCATGCAGCTAACCCACGTAATTATCGCACCTATTAAAGGCTCTACGAATTATTGGCAAACATCTAAACTTTATATTTTTTCCATTTTGGAGATCTTGGTCTGATTATGGTTTTCAAAGGTTTATGATTTCTTTTTGTGTTGTCGTGGTATTGCAATATCTATTTATTTGTTCGACTGATTGTCAACTAAGTGTCAAATTTGAATATGTTTTTTTACTAGAATTATAATATTCGTGATCAATGCAAACGGTTTACCAGCTTCTTTTTTGGGGGTGCAATTTTTGTTGTTCATTTCAAAGAAATATAAAACAGTACAAGATGGTCAAAATTTGAAGGCAGATTGTCCTGCAGAGAGGGAATGTAAGACCTGCCATTCGTAACAAATGTCACGTTCTCAGTTCTATAAATTTCATTTTATCTATATGGGCCTACATATGCCCTATCTTTTTTTTAACCATCAGATCATAATTGACTTTGTTCGGTTACAACTGTGATTACTTGATGGTCCAAAATTGGAAAGACGATGTGTACGAAAGTGCGAAGAAAGTAAAGATAAAAACAACAACGAGGAGATAAACTTGAATGGGACTCATGAGAAGGAGAACAGACCGGAAGATAATGATAATGAGAAGATAAAGAATTCATTTGAAAAATTAAAACAAATATCATGATAATACTTACAGTTCTGAATGTTGCCTCAATGATATTTGGCGGGAACATCATTCTGTTTCAAGAAAATAAAATCAAATAAAATAAAATTTATTGGACATTTAGGAAACTGCAGAATGGCATATCCAGAATTTGATAATAGATGGCGCGCAAACGATATCATTGACCAAATATGAGCTACTCTTTAAAATGAGATAAATTGGTACATAAGTTATTATATATTTCTAATACGAGGCTCTCAAAGTTGGGTATACTTGTTTTGTTTTGTTGTTGTTTTGTTTTGTTGTTGTTGTTGTTGTTGTTTTTATTTATTTATTTATTTATTATTTTATTTATTTTTTATTTATTTATTTTTTTTTTTTGGGGGGGGGGGGCGCAATGTATAGTAATACATGCACTTCTCGAGGCGCACAAAGCATTGTCATATTGAGTACTCATTATAACGAGTGCCGACTGTATTGATAAAATATTCGATTACAGATTTTCTGGAGCGAATAATACAAACAGACTAGAAAAAGGAGAGTTCATTGTGGTTTGAAAGTAGAACAAATAAAACAAATAGGATTGAAAATAAGATGTTGATCTAAGGTGGGAGTCGTCCTTTCTTCTCTTGTTTGAAAGATTAACTCAATATTTGATTTCAACCTCAATTCAACATCCCTTTTGTTATTCAGCAGTGGAAATAAGGAATATGGTTTGATGCAACCAAACAAACGTCACGATTAAGGTTTTTCCCCTGCACGAGCCCTTCAGTGGGAAGTCATTGTGAAGTGTACTCAGGGACTATAATTTTCTGGAAGTGCATCTCTAAATACAGAGAGAGAGAGAGAGAGAGAGAGAGAGAGAGAGAGAGAGAGAGAGAGAGAGAGAGAGAGAGAGAGAGAGAGAGAGAGAGAGAGAGAGAGAGAGAGAGATCAGTCGTATAAGCACTCGTTCTGGCAGAATCTAGGATGTTGCTTTAAACAAATTACCTTATCTATTGGAACAATAGAAACCAATAGAAAATGTCTATTGGTCTAATAAAAAAAAAATTCTAATGGTCCAATATCGATTTTCTATTGGTTTTTATTGGTCCAATAGATATTTTCTAAATTGTTTTTGCAAATGTCCCATTTTCATTATCCATCAGAGACCATTAGAAATCAACAGCGCTTATGGAAACTTGACCTGGGTTTTTCTCGGTATGATTTAGGGAATTTTGTTTATAAATTATTTGGTTTCATTGTAATATTTACCATCTGCTGAAAACAGACACCTTCGTAATTTAATTCTAGAGAACAATGTAAATATATATGTGAAAGGTACGCAATATTTTATATCCATGAATATTGAATTTTATGGTTTAACGACTGTGCGTGTTTCCATTCATGTTCAATGTAGTTTACATCCTGCTTACAATACAAATAAATAAAACAGGTTTACAACCATCCCTGGTGAATAGTTAAAAAAATTATAACATACAACAAAAATTTAAAAACGAAATTATGATTCGACTTTGAACGGTTTCGTATGGACTGTATCACACAATAAAATAACAACTGAATGAGGGTGACACGACAGTTTATACAAACAACATATGATGTCAAATAAATTCAGTTCAATTCAAATAAATATATCGATATAGCCTTTAGTAATATCGTGAATAAAGGCGTTTTGACCTTGTGAAAATAATAAAGTAAACAGTGGACGCCAAGTTTGGTCGATACAAACACAAGTATTTTTTCAAACATAAGATCACAATTTTTGTTCCCACACCAGACATTACAAACAGACACTATTGTGTAGTGACAAGATATAAAGCATAAAAAGGGATTAGGCATGCATGAAGTTTACATCTCATCACGTCTGCACAACATTTTTAACCCGACCCCAATAATTATTTACTTGTCAAGGTTGAAAGCCTTTTATGTGATGATTTCAGTTTTAAGAAGATGTTAAGAGTAAAAGTTAATCGTATCATCTGCATTCGCAAAACTGTTGTTGTTTTTTTTTATTCATTACTCTCATTAAATTCTAGAAGAACATGTTCAAAAGAACAATTTCCTACCAGCCTATGAAGACATATTTTCTCTTCTCCCGTGTACACAATTCACACAAATTTAAATTAACATATTTAGGAGTGCGTAAAAAGTTGAAATAAAGGAATTTTTTGTATACCATAGTCCATAGCATGTTACGTCATACCACACTTTATTTCAGCCCTATCTATAAATCAATAGACCGATATAAACATAAAGTAAATATACCTTTTCAATCATTACAATACTTTTAACTTTCTATTCTCAAGCAGGATCTATTTATTTCCTTCATTCACTTTCATTTTCGCATGATTTTTTTTTTAAATATTCAGTCATAGTATTAATTTGCAGTGGTTTTTCACTAGTAACAAGGAAGTATAGTCAACATTTCAGTTCAGTTCGGTTATATTTTTTCTTAATCATTAAAATAAATGACAATATAAAAAACATATACTATGTAAAATATACAAACAAAATAAAAAGCAAGGAAACTATGAATAAGTACAGTGAACCTCGGTGTTTTTAATTGTGAAAAAGCCTGTCTGGATTTATTTTTAGTCCCTCACTCGTCCAATCCGTCTCCAATTAACCATGGATATATAAGTCTCTTATATATCCATGAATTAACTGAGTTTGATGACTTATTCCATACATAACTTTTTTCTCAAGTTTATCAACTTCATATATCTATTCTTCTCTTTCTCTCCGACTCCGTTCCCCCTCTCTCTCTCTCTATCTCTCTCCTCTCTCTCATCTCTCAGAGAACATTCAATACACATTGTCCACGGTTGAAATTGAACCCTAAATTAGCAGATTGAAAGCCAAACAAAGTTTTTTCTTTTGTATTTCAATGAAAGCCTCACTGACTTTTTGATCGTATCGTAACTTTTATGTACATAATACAGCTTTGCCTGAACCAGAACAGGTCAACCATATACATGATATAAGCTGGTTTTTCAGTATACACTAAAGAGGAAGATCGATCTCACCAAAATTATATGACATTGATGGAGCCATTTCTTTCATATTTTTTATAGGCAATATACATGGTCCATTGGGCATGTTAGGACAGCATAAACACAGATAATTATTTGGGTTCAATTGTCAAACACCTTGCAAGGTCTAATAACCTATGACGTGTTGACTGATTGCAAGACAAAAATCCAAACCAGCAAACAACTACATGTATATCTAATTGTGTTCTGGTTGTATCAAATGCATATAATTGCATTTCATATTTTTGAACCTGTTGTTTTTTTTTTCTTCATAATGAACATAATTATTAACCCGTTGTATACTAAGCCCGCATATATGCAGGCTGAAGAAACATAGATCATCCCTCTTGTCGACCGTTTATTTCACTCAGGATTGCATAAATAATAAAGACCTTATATAATTTAAATTATCCGACATTGATCTATTTGAAGCTGTCTTTGTTTTACCTTTAAATGAAAAGGATTTCTGAAAGCATGCTCAACAATCACGATTCATTCGGCATTGTAAAAAGTTCTCAGTATGCAACGGGTTAAAGTAATGATACGGATAAGATCTAGCTTCTTGTTGTGTATTTGCATTTTCACTGTTCTTGGTGTGTGTAATTAAAAAAGCAAGTCTTATCTGGAATTCTCGCATCCTCTCTTCATTTGGTATAATAGCTTCTTATGTTCTCCTAAAAGAAATTGTACTTGATATAGTTTCATCAATCCAATAAAATAGTACACTGTAGAGAAATATTTTTATTTTCCAGTAAATTTGTTTTAAAGCAAAGTCGCCATATTTTGTGGGGTAAACTAATAACGTGAGAGATTCAAAAATACATCAGGTTTAGCACATTTGTACCGTTTTAGCTAAATACGTACGATATACGAATTTTCATGATTATGTTCCTTCTCTCGCAATATTTTGTTGGTGGAGAAATTAAAATTATTTTTTTTACATCATAGTTTAAGGCAAAATTACTGACAACACATCGCTGTAAAAATACAGAATTTTTTCTTTCTCTTTATACCCCTGCCTTTCAGATCCTTTACCTAGCACCCATGTATTATCGAAGGATTTATGGAAAAGTTTTTGTTGTTGTTTATGTTTTTTTGTTTTTTAACTTACCGTAGTAGATCCAAGAAAGCATCAGCTGTATTCACACTCTCGACTGGTCCTGCCGTGTCGATAGAATCCTTGCTTCGTCTAGAGCCTGGTCGAATCGACATGACGAGGATGATCCCGAGAATGACAGCGATGAAGGTGGTGGTGAAGTAATAGAGGACGGCTCGAAGACCTAGCTTGCCTGAGGCTTGTCTGTCAAGCGACGCCATACCGGCGATGAGGCTTGTCACGACGAGGGGGATGATCATCACCTGATGGGAATAAATTGTTTTTGATTTTCGTTGATTTTCAATTATACATGTATATTTAGGAGAGAAGCATAATAATTGCTTAATTTTTTGGGGTCGTATTATATGGAGGGTATATTATCCAGGTTGGGTTGGGATGGTATATTTCACGTTACACTGCTCTGTATTTCCCTTTCCGGAGGTTCTTTACTCCACCCCCCCCTCTCTCTCTATTTCTCTCTTTTAAATCGTGTTTCTCTCTTGCATACTAGTACTCTAAATCATAAAACCACCACATC
Source organism: Paracentrotus lividus (assembly GCA_940671915.1). Taxonomy (NCBI): domain Eukaryota; kingdom Metazoa; phylum Echinodermata; class Echinoidea; order Camarodonta; family Echinidae; genus Paracentrotus; species Paracentrotus lividus. The sequence goes on along the minus strand of CALNVZ010001721.1, from coordinate 43,473,941 downwards.
AAGTTGAAGAATTACAAGTTAGTTATATAAATCCTACATAATTTTTACGACGAACGTTCAAATAATATTTTAATGACATGGGTAGCAGACAGGCCCGTAACTAGGATTTTTACGGGGGGGTTCGACATCTGAAAAAGTGGACCTTTTTCAAGGATTTTTTTTTTCGAGCGCGAAGCGCGAGCAGAAAATTTTGAGTTAAACTTTGAGTATAATATGCATTATCATGATTATAGACTCTATTTAGGAGCTAAAAACTTGGGTTAATTGTACATTATAGTCTCTACGTATAGTATCCGCGAGCGCGAAGCGCGAGCTGAAAATTTTAAGAATCTTAATGGCTTTTCTTTTTTATTGTTCTTTGATTAATGAATATATAGGAATGCGAGCGCGAAGCGCGAGCTCAAAATTTTGAGAACAAAATTGGAGTTAATTGTGCAATATAGAGCCTATTTAATATCCGCGAGCTGAAAGTTTTGAGCTAAAAATCGTGCCTTATAGACTATTTCTAGGATCCATATTGAGATACATAATAATCTTGGCTCATTAATAATCTTTGCTATGAATATTTTGTGGGCTGCAAGCACCTAGGCCTCCTCCAATCTAGCCCAAACACAATTACAACAATTCTTTTGACAAGGTTTGTCTCCAGCAGAGAGCACTGGGTCCAACCCTTTTTTAAAATACTTATTTGTTTGTTAATTTTACAGTTCGAGGTCGCATAGTGACCGAGCAGGAAATTTCGGGGTTTTAAAAGACATATGAAGTAAAGAAAGGAGCACTTTTTTAGTATTGTAAGTGATACGAAATATTATTTTCCATGGGACTTTTAAAGAGTATGAAAGGCTTCTTTTTAATATAAAAAGGGCATTTTTAGGTAAGAAAAGGGGCATGAAAAAAATGGGGGCACTATGCCCCCTGCCCCCCGGTTCCACTGACCGCCTCTGTAAGACCCCAATATCCTCAAGCGCGAAGCGCGAGTAGAAAACTTTGAGCTCAAAATACCCTATTTAGTATCCGCGAGCGCGAAGCGCGAGCCGAAAATTAGGAGTTTTTAAAGACATATGGAGTAACAAGGGGCCCTTTTTAGTATTAAAAGTGCCCCTTTTTTAAACATAAATTGTCCACGGGACTTTTCAAAACTCTAAAAGGCTTCTTTTTAGTATAAAGATGACACTTTTTTTTAGCTTAGAAAAGGGACACTTTTTGGTCATGAATAAGGGCACTTTAATAGGGTGGATGAAAAAGTTGGGGTCACTGTGCCCCTGCCCGCCCCCCCCCCACGGTTCCACCGCCTCTGCCACTAGGCCTTATTTCTGTTATATCATTTCCTAACATTGAAGATAACATCATTTAAAAATACAAAAATAGAACACAAATGCAAACGAAAACATTCCTGCGAAATGGTTTAAGTGTAATTCCTGCGTAATTTGTACTGAAAAACATGATTATCATTCCCAAATAAAAAGTTGCGAGCGCGAAGCGCGAGCGAAAGATTTTACATTTAGGGGGACTGAAAGCAAACTGTTTTAATCTTCCTCCCTTGTATTTCAATTTAAGTATCTGCTGCATATCTGCCAAAAAGTGGGAGTTTTAATTTTTTTTTTTTTTTTTTTTTTTTTTTTGGTCAAGCGGACCCTGCTCGCCTGCGGGGGGTTCGTTCGAACCCCCCGAACCCCCCTGGTTACGGGCCTGGCAGGGTAGCAGTCAATCACGAGAAGCTGGCCTAAAAAAAAAAAAAAAAAAAAAAAAAACTCTTTAACATGAGGACACAATAATAATAATTATAAACAAAATGTTAATACTAATGTTTATACTTTTATCAAGTTTGTCTTTATTCGGCTATATTATATTTTCATTACTTAATGGTTGATATGTAACAAAAAAGAGAGAAGATTATCTCAGGTGTCATGGAGCGTTTTTGAAAGTGAGGGGCTGACTGGGCCGAAAGTGTGGAGGGATGGAGGGGTGAGGCCGGGGGTTAAGCCCTCTTCAGCCCCCCTTGCCTCCACGACCGTGTTTTTTTTTTTTTTTTTTTTTTTTTTTTTTTTTTTTTTTAACTTTCATTGTATCTTATTCTTACATTCCCTTTAAAATATTTCCCCGAAAGTGAGCAATTAAAATATCTCACCTTGAGCATGTTAAGGAAGATGGTTCCAGGGAAGCTGATATATTTAATCTCATCAGCCGTGAAGTCCCGATCGGATCCGATCTTGATCCCGAATCCAATACAACATCCCAGAACCAGAGCTAGGATCATCAGGATGAGGAGGAGGTTGTGGAAGAGGAATCCCGTTATCTTCTGACAGCAAGATTTCTTCTCCGATTCCGGCATCGGTTCCCCTTCGTACTTCAACCCCATTTCGGTATCTGCCATTTTGCTGTTTTGACGCCCGTGTAACAAGCTAGAAAATATCACCCGTTGGTTGATTTTAAATTCTTCCTTTTAACTTCCAACATCAGAACTTCAAAAAAATGAAGCAGTGCGCGCTCTCTCTCTCTCTCTAATGGTATCCACCAAAACTAGAGATTGTGACAGTCAATCTGAGTATGATTGGTCAAAGAAAAAAAGGTTTGCACAAACTAACTTTTCCCCAGCAGTGCGTCGAGATCTGAGAGCCCTAACTCGAGTTGTGTTGACGAGAGCGCGATCAACTGTTGTGAGAGCGAAAGAGCTGATCTCGGCGCGCACACATTAATACTACAGTGCGTATAAAAAAAAGGTTAAGGCCTATCCATTTTTAAAGGGGCCATACTCCAAGCTTATTTACTTTGGCTATTTTAGTTAAACGTGTCCTTGACGACAAACTCTTCACCTTTGCAATGATACCCTTTTAAAAATCATAGATATAACGTTTAATCGAATAAATTACTTAAACGATATGAAGGTGACAGGTACAGAATCTTTTTTTTTTGTTGTTGTTGCAAGTTTTAAGAAAATGAAGCAAGAATGATGATTGCGTGCGATGATATGTTTCACCAGTGAAAAATTTACTCAGTCTTTCACCCTTTGAACAAAAACTTGCACAAAAAAAAATAAATAAATAAAAAAAATTAATGATTTTGTACATCATTCATTTGCAATTTACTCGATTTACATCCATAATTCAAGATAGGTATCATTGCATAGGTCTGCAATTATACGATACACATAATTTGCCAAAATTGATAAACAGGGACTCAGTCTCCTCTAAAAATGGATTTAATTGATTCCCTTTTTTTTCGATACGCACTGTATAGGAATCCTGGATTTAGCACTATCATCTGAAGGGCGCGCCCCGAAATTCACCAATATCATTGGACAAATATCTTTTGAAAGAGCATCTCTGAACAATAGATTATATATTTCAGCTCCAGTTTTTATTATCATTATTATTAATAATCTTTCATCTTAAAGTATGAGTTCATATTCAATCATAAAAAAGACTGCGTCATAACTTCGAATCGTACAAAAAATATGTTCCATCACAACATTCTATGAATTCAAGCATAACGCATCATACCTAGCAAACACCGGGAACAGGGGGTGGGTGGGTGGGTGTTATGTCACTGAAAATTACGGGGACTTTGGAAATGATAGAAACTTTAAAAACTATTTTGTATTTGTCTATGATAATGACCAGGAGATGATATCTAAGGATAAGGTTCGGTGGTGCGTCTATATTGCGTCTGGCCTGCTTCTGATTTCGTTAAAAAAAAAAAAAAAAAAAAAAAAAAAAAAAAAAAAAAAACTTTCGTTGGAATAGGTTCAAATGTTTTTGCTTTGTTTTTGTTTGTGTTTGTGTGTGTGTATGTGTGTGTGTGTGTGAGTGTGTGTGTGTTTTTTTTCTAACTCAGGGCAAGGTGGTCAAACAACTAAGCGTCGGCTGAGAACCAGAAGGGCACTATTACTACTGACTTCATACAGCAATAGCCCCCTTCTGGTTCTCAACAGAACATCTTTAAGATACAATAACGCCTTTCTGGCTCTCAACAGACGCATGTCGAAACGCAAGACATCGCAGGACTAGGATGCCACCAAACGCATCTTCCATCCTCCAGGCAACTACATTTTTATTCCTACAACTTTTTTTTATCAGGCGCATGCGTACGATATGGTGTCGACTCGGCTTCACAGGTCAATCACTAGCGACAGGTTCGAGTCCTGTGCCCTGTAACACAAAGACTTACGATTGATTGAAAGTTACGATTGATTTTTTCTCGGTAGCCTCATTTGGAAACCAGATACAGTCATAGATTAGGATTTGGATATGATTAAGAGTAGGGTTAGGGCTAGAGTTAGGATTAAGATGATCAACTTTGGAGCATCCTGTCCATGATTAGGCTACCAAGAAAAAAAAATCAATCGTAAGTTTTTATCAATCGTAAGTCTTTGTGGTACACCCCACCGGACCTTCTTTTGTTTTTGTTTTGTTTGGCTTGTTTTCGTTATAGGCCCTAGTTGTTTTTAAACGTTTATTCTGTAACTATCATTAGAATTAGGGATAAGTGAAGGGATAGGGTCACACTCACAAGAAAGGGTGGTGTTAGGGAAAGAGGGGCTGTCTAGAGTATAACAAAGTAAGGGAAAAAAGTGGTAGGAAAAAACTTGAAGAAAACAATCATGAACGGGTGTGACTACAGTTTACCTAAAATGCCCAATCACGTGCCAGAACATATATGAATAGGAGTAAATAATACTAGATTAAGTGAAATTCAAACATGTGTAAGACTTTAATCAAATTTTGAGTGGTATGTTTTTGTGAATGATTTAAATTATTCGCCTTCTTATATGTTTGAAAGGATATTTAAACATGGCTAAGCCTTTATTCAAATTCTACGAAGGATGTTTGTGTGAAAGGTATCACATGTACATGTACATTTGTTATGTTTTCTAATACAGTCAAGATATTGATATATAAAAAGAAAAATATATATATCATTTGACAATTTTTAAAGGCTAATTTATTGTTGCATTCAGATTAAAGTATGTGGATATAAACTGGAGTTAAAACTGCCATGTCATCGATTACAATTTGAAACAAATAAATTTCAAGTGAAATAATTCAAATTTTTACCCTGACCATAGGCGTAAAGGACACCAAATATTTACAGTTCTATATCAAACTCATTTGAATACGTAGAAAACAAAGAGATATTTGATGAAGAAGGTATATATTGAATTATAATTCAAATTACGTTTCACTTTGGGCAATTGGTAAATATTCATATTTGGAGTAAACCGTGAGATTGTTCTGTCCATGAAATGTGGTGTCATTATTCAGCATCGTCCAAGCATGAATTACGTGCTCTCGGGTAATGAAGTTCCTTGAGTTTGGAGGAAAAAAAAAGAAGACAAATAAAGATTTAAAAAAAAAGAAAAGTATTTTCGAACAGGTTATAACGTAATAAGAGTCCACACAATTTAAGAATAATAATTAAAAATAGTTCTAATTACCATCTTAAGGGTGCTCGATTTGCCACAATATTTGTACCCTAATGCACTCTAAGAAGAAAAGGCTCAATTTAGCACCCTGTTTGCCACAATAGCGGCACCCTACAAGTAGTACAAAAAAGGGTGCGCACAAGCACCTTAAGCATTTTAGTGTGCTGGTGAGCACCCTAGACGTGTTAATGGGCACCCAAAAGGGTAATGCTATTGTGGCAAAAAAGGGTGCTCAATGGAACCTTTTTTTCTTAGAGTGTGGGGTGCCCATTAGCACCTTTCTGGAGATGAAAGGCTGCATGTTCACCAGCAAGCCAACGATTCTGGGGTGTCCTCCATTTAAAGTTCATTAATGGTGCCATTAGGGTGCCACTATTGGGTCCAAGTAATGGTGCTCAACGAAAGATTTATTTTTTCTTAAACATGTTATAGTGTAAAGTTTTTTATAAGGACTATTTGCGAGATTGGATCATATATCATTTTGTATGTAATCAACAAGTGAATTATGCCCTGGTCAACAACAATTCATTTTGGCATATTTCGATAAATAATATGCCCAGATATTGATTTGAAGCACTAAACGTAAATATATTTTAGTCGTCTAATCATTTGACTTTGGATGAAGAAGTCGTGGGTTCGATCCCCGACACATTACTCATGTCCTTCGGCAAAGCATCTTATCTATATCGCTTCTCCTCCAACCTGGATTAAATCTGTACACACAGTAGAAATGGAACGAGTGTCCCTTCAAGGAAGGACCAAAACGATCCCTTTTGGATTGAACAGGATTCAGAAATTTTCGTTTAAGCCGAATGTTTAAGGTATTTTACTTTCATTTTCTTATTCTTGCCTCAAATTGGAGCCTTACGGAAAGGAGGCATGCTTTCTTGTTTTTATATATTACATTTCATGAAGAGACTTTGTGAATACATCAATCGATAAGAATATAGACAGATCCATATTATTTGGAAGTTAAGCATTTCCTTGTCGCAATGGTTGGTTGATAATTGTGATCATTTATATCAAAAGCTAGTCAGTCATTTGAATGGGTAAACTGTCCTACCTACCTCCTTTTTTTTTGGACCTAGTCGGTCCCGTCGACGGACTAGCATCAAGCTTGACGGACGAGCTTTAAAGCTCGTCCGTCAAGTTGAGATATGTTGATTCGGTTGTATGCTAGTCCGTCTCGACAGACTAACATGACAGACTAGCTTTAAAACTAGTCCGTCTTGACCGACTACCTTTAAAGCTAGTCGGTCCATTGGCGGACGAGGTTAGGTTTTCAGTGTAGGTAGGACAGTTTACCCATTAAAATGACTGACTAGCTTTTGATACAAATAGTTGCAATGTCGTTTCAATGTACCATCTCTATTTATTCTGTTCTCGAGCATAATCAAGTTGATACATTCTGAAACAAAGGTTGTTTTGGCTTGATAATCTGAAAGCTTACGAGACATAACATCTATTATGACAAGTATGCAATTCACGAGTACTGGTAGATTTCAAATATTGTTCTCCATTCTTCAATTACAGGCTAATTGAATACCTTGTTTAATACTATATAACTAGGGTTGGGCAAATAATTACTTTTTTTCTGAGAAGTTATTTCAAACAAGTTGTTTCTATAGTCAAATTTGATGTAGAATCCAAAAATGACAATTAGTTTTGTGTACGATGATGTCTGACGTCGCTAAAGTGCAAAAATCCGAAATAGTGTATTTTGCCCATTCATCACATACTTTATAGGTATAAACCGGTTTTATTTCGTTTCTTTATGGATTTTGATGGTCTAAAAGCTAATATCTGACAATTTTATCATGACCTAATGTACCTAGTATGTGTTACAGGTGTTATTTAGTGATTTCGATATGAGGTGATTTTTGCTCGATATTGACTGAAACTAACTACCAAGCTACACTAATACATGTAATAGTCAACTTAGGTAGGATTACTCATGTTGGATTAATCATGTTGGGTTCCCTGACACCCAAAATCCATATAAAAACGTAATAAAGGTGGTTTATACCTATAAAAAGTGTGATAATTGGGCAAAATACGCCATTTCGGCGGCCATTTTGGTTTTTTGCACTTTAGCGACGTAAGACGTCATCGTACGCAAAAATAATTGTCATTTTCAGATTCTACATCGAATTTTACAATAGAAACAACTCGTTTGAAAAAAAAAGTTGAGATTCGCCCAACCCTAATATAACTCAAGAACCCGGTATTTTCTTACCGATAGCTGGTGAATGCCCGGCTTAGCAACAACAGCGAATATAAGTTGGATACAATCAACATTCTCAAACAAAGGTTGCTTTGGCTTGACAATCTGAGAGCTTACCATTGCCGACGCGTAACATCAATCATGAAAAGTATGCCATTCACGAGTATAGGTTAGAAATATTGTTCCATTCTTTAATTACAGGCTAATTGAATACTTCGTTACTATAGAACCCATGAACCGTCTATTCTTAAAGATTGCTGGTGAATGCCCTGCTTAGCAACAGCAGTGAATAGAAGGTGGTACAATTGATTGAATAACATGCGCATTGCATAAAGGACATCACTATTAGTTGCATTATTTGTATGTGAATTCCATTTAATGAGCAAACTGTACAGACACGCAGACACGTTATACCCCGTAAAGCTTAAGATTTTAATTATAATGGCGATCTCCTTCGAGTGACATGACTGTGTGAGTACTCTTTTTTAATTCCTTATGTTTCAGTTCACAGATAGCGTTATTTTTTCACATAGATTAATGCTATAATCACCAACGCGAAAAATTATGTCTTGCCAAATCAATTTATAAATTGTGTGTATTTACAAAGATAATAAAAATCACATTAAATTATGAAAATCGAAATTTAATTCTAATATTAAATATAGGCGCCACTTTTCTTTTTAGGCCGAAAATGCAAAAGCAGGTAGGCCTACAACAAAAAGTACTGATAATGCAAGCCTTAGCGGCGACCCCTGGGCCCCTTGCCACCATTATTTGATAATTGCCATAATGTTAACTAATTGTGCCTCTTGTATTAATTCATGTCTTCTGATTTATATCATCATAATAAAATGTTTTTTGCTCGCATTCTTGTTACAAAATGCATTTTTTTATATCGTATCGTTAAAATGTCTTCTAACATTTCAGATTTGATGTCTCTGACAAGCTGGTAAAGCCATTTTAACCTCGTCCGTCATGCTAGTCTGTCAAGACAGCAGCAAGAACATCGCGGCAGAAAAGCGCGACGGACTAGCTTTTACATCATGACCGACTAGCTGTAAAGCTAGTCCTGCTCAAAAGCTCGTCAGTCTGGGCATCACTATACGACTAGCTTTTATGCTAGTCCGTCAAACTAGTCGGTCACGACAGACGAGCTTTAAAATTAGTCTGTCGTGACCGACTAGCTTTAAAGCTAGTCTGTCATGACGGACTAGCTTTTTGGAAATCTAGTCCGTCGTGACCGACGAGCATTAAAACTAGTCCGTCTTGACGGACTAACTTGACGGACTAGCTTTCAAGCTGGTCCGTAGAGACGGACGAGTTTTAAAGCTAGTCCGTAATAACCGGGTTGTGTTAAAGGAAAGCTAGTCCGTCGTGACCGACTAGCTTTAAAGCTAGTCAGTCTGGGCATCACTACGTCTAGCTTTAAAGCTAGTCGGTCTACCCGTTTAGGTTTTCAGTGTATGTTAGTCCAGCTTGAAATTATCAGGTCAGAATATGTCTCCCAAGGATGGAAAATGCAACCGTTTAAAGAAAAATGTCCTGCTTTGGTTGCGGAAAGTAAATTTGATTTAAATTAGTTTCATGTCTTTATCTTGTTATGATTATTCTGTGTCGAAGGTTTATGTCCCATGAAGTGTGTTGAGCTTTATATGTAATATGGTCATTCATTATCTATAAAAAAAATAAATAAAAAAAAAGAGAGAGAGAAAATGTTATCCATGTGTATGTCATAAGGCTTTTTATATCTTTGAGACTGATGATGTACAATTAGGCCATATATTTGCCTTATGGTATTGTGTACCTAATATCATTTGGATGCATCAGACATGTCTGAGGCAGTGTTTGTGCAAATATGAATAATTTCATGGACCATGGCACTCACTACAAGGCTGAATAACAGAGAATTAGATTAGAATGACAGCAAAAAGCAAAAGAAATATGCGTAATAAAGTATACTTTGCTAAACGTGATAGAGAAAAAAAATATATAAAAGAGAAATTGATGCGCACACATCGAAGAGAGAATTTGTAAAGATTATTTCAAAGGTCAATGTTAGTGTGAAGTTAAGAATGGTTCCGTTTCGCTGATGTAATGGTGGATGTGTGTGTGTGTGTGTGGGGGGGGGGGGGGGGTGCAGCCCCTATTTTTGACGTACATCCAAACTTTAGGGTCCAAATTTTTTTATTATACACCTATTAATTGGCATACACAGCAATGTGCCAACCATTTTTGGTGTTCCAATTTCTTCATTACAGTGTTAGCCGCTACACTGATTACAATGCACAACTGTTACTAATATCCTCGTTTGGTCCCATACTTGAAACCACAATGCAATTCCACCAGTCGGGGGGGGGGGTTGTATCTCCCCGATTTAATTATTCATCTGATTATTAAAACAGCTCGATTTTGACGATTATGATAACGATGACCGGGGATGAAGGGATGAGGATAAAGGTGATGCCAATAATGACGGTGATGAGGATGGTGACGGTAATTATGATGGTGGTGATGATGATGACGGTGGTGATGATGAGGATGATGATGATTATGATGACGACGATGATGATGGTGATGATGACGATGATGATGGTGATGATGATGATGATTGTGATGAAAATCTCGTGGTGTGGATGATGATCATGGTGATGAGGATAACGAAGATTTTGATAATGACGACGACGATGATTATAATGATGGTGATGATTAGGGTTAAAACGAGAATTACAAAACCGTAAATGACAAGACAGTAGTCTGTCGTTCGATTTAAAGTAGGATTGGCGGGGTGCCTGATCCAGGTATAACTCATAAGCTTTGACAGTACACATAATACTGCCACAAGATGGCGGCATCCGTAAACTTGGCAAAGAATTTGATTAATTTTCAGATGCAATCTCTGATTAATCCTCAGTACAAGCCATATAAAAAGCTCCTCTCAAAACCAAACCTCCTAATATGATTATTACACATAATTACAGGGGCCGCGGAGCGTTTTTGAAAGTGGAGGGGCTGAGCCGAAAGTGAGGGGGGTTGCTGAACAGGCTAAAAATCACAAGTGTATGGTCATTTTTGCGTTTTTGTACACGTTTGCTGACAAAAGTGGGAGGGGGGGGAGGGCTGAACCCCTAGCTCCGCGGCCCCTGAATTATATCATAGCGAAACGAAATATCCTAAAAGCTAATCTTGCGAGCAGGATGTTTCTTTTTGGGAGGAGGTGGGGGGGGGGGGAGGGTTGTTAAGCCCCAAACGATTTAGAAACAAAGGGCGCCTAAAACGGGATTAAAGAGGGGCTCGCCGATATGTCAACATATACTCCATTTATATAAATGTTTGAAATGTACAAGATTACGTTGAGTCTTGACATGTCATTGGGGGGACAAAGAACAAAACAAATCTTAACTACACAACGGAACGCTGAATCTGTTATTACATAGAAACACGTCTGGACCGCATATGCATTAACACTAAAATGAAGACACCGACTAAGTATTAACGTGTATACTTTTAGCAATTAGTAACTTTATTCTTTATAGAAAAGGTAGAATTTCAAAAGAATATAGTTCAATATATTTGCAAAATTCATAATTGAAAGTATACTACATTAAACATTATATACATTATAGTATCTGTAATATACTTTATGATTTAATTATTCTCATTTTCATTTCATTTTAACCCTTTTAGTTCATAGCATCATTATTCCAATCTTCAATTCATACGAACACACAAACAAAACATAAATCTCAATTGGAATGATTATAGCTGTATTAATGCTAAACGACATTTTTCACAAAATGATTGCACAATATTACAAAATAATACCATCAATACTGGTTATCCATTTACTGTAATTACAAAACGTGATCCATAAAGCACGTCTTGGATGTAGCTCAGTGGTAGATCATTTGAGTGCAGATCGAGAGGTCCCCGGTACAAATCCCGGTCCCCCTGTCATATTGTATTTACAGCCATATATATGTAGGCTACTACATCGCAATGTTTGATTGACCATGTGCTTTGAAAAATGTACATATCTTTTTAAATTATATTCTGTTTTGATGAAATTAATGTAACAATATCACACACACTGAATTGTTTGGACATAGCGTTGAAAGCGGGGAACACACACACACACACACACACACAAATGGCTCTACAAAATAATATACCCATATTTTAGCCTCGACTATATTTTATATATATATATATAACATACACGCAACAAATTGAAGCGTGTAACAAAAAGTCTATAGAGATCTACAAAAGACACTTATACTGTTAAAACATAGAATTATAAAAGCTAATTATCTCACTCGGTCGCTGCGTGACCTCGCATATTACATTTAGTAACATACTTGTTAACAACACATAAAGGTGTAAATTAGACATATAAATACAAATAATATTATCAGGTTTCAGAGACAGCAGAAAATATAAATAATGTTCAAAATACACAACTTTGTTACTTTACATGTAGGCACTCATTGCAGTTTCTTTGTGCAAAACAATATTTCATGTACATTATTTATGTTTAAATGTTAACCATTATGTAAATTGATAATTTATATTTTGAAATAAAATGGAACGGTTGCCATTTCCTGTACCATTGCCAACAAACCCATTGCATTGTTTTTAATCATAAATTGCTTGAACGGTATTTCATTCAGAGGCAAACGTTTCCGAATGTATAGCGGAATTGGGGTTTTTCCAAAGTTCGTAAAAAGTTTTCAAAGATTCGTTAATAAATTTTTATGGTACGCAAAAAAAAACCCAAAACAAAACAAAACAAAAAACAAAAAACAAACAACGGAGACAGTTGCAAACGTTTGGAAACAGTTTTCTGGTAAATATGAGCGAAAATAAGAGTTCACCTCTGTCATTTGCAAAAGGTTAGCACCGCTTGCAACTGTTTGCGAATATTGATTTCAATGTAAAACTTAATTATGAACGTTTGGAACTCTTTGCGAACCAAACTCTTTGCGAACACCTAAATTCGTTCGTTTGCTGGAGCATGACTAACCGTAACGAAATCCCAATTTTTGAAATCATTCGCTTAAAAAGTTGGCGAAAAATTCAACGTTTACCACTTGGTGGGATATATCTCTTGAAACAGACTTCTTCCTATATCTATAACCAAATTCACACACACTGATATGAAATAATGACTGTACAAATGTGCAGCGATTAAGGCTAACCATTTTAGGTATCAAATATATATATTTGACTCCTAAATACAAAAATGTAGCACCAAATGTGATGTACTGTGAACTAATGCAGTTGAAAATTTTAATGATATTGCACCAACTACGGACTGCTTGTGCCAGTGCTACTACATGTATATTTTGTACTTCTTTATGCTTTGATATTCTTATACTACATGTACATGCACAACTACTACTGGGCAACTCCAAGCTATTTTGCAACTTTGTCCCACGCATTACCGGGAAATTATTTAGCATTACTTAATTATTATAATTATGAAATTTTTTATCTCAATTTTTTTACCAAAAACATAACAAATAATTGACATAAATCATTTCATAATTAAGTTATGCTAAATTATTAGTCGGTAACGCGTGGGACACACTTGCAAAATAGCTTGGACTTGCCCTAGGGCCTACAACTACATCTACTACTACTACTACTACTTATACTACTACTTATACTACTACTTATACTACTACTTATACTACTACTTATCCTACTACTTATACTACTACCTATACTACTACTTATACTACTAATTATACTACTACTTATACTACTACTTATACTACTACTTATCCTACTACTTATACTACTACCTATACTACTTATACTACTACTTATACTACTACTTATACTACTACTTATACTACTACTTATCATACTACTTATACTACTACCTATACTACTACTTATACTACTACTTATACTACTACTTATACTACTACTACTACTTCTACTACTACTACTACTACTACTACTACTACTACTACTACTACTACTACTACTACTACTACTACTACTAATACTACTACTTATACTACTATAAAGTATTGCTACTTTTACTTATAGGCACATTCCTTATAATTTTTCTCTAAACACAAAATTCGATTGAGTAACTACTCAACGTCATGAGCGTCTATGTTTACACAGTCATATATAAATAAATCTAATCTAAATTTTTATTCCTATAAAAAATATAATGAAAATTATCACCCTTAATCCTGCTCTGTAGCACAAAAATGGAGTGTTAACTTATATGATCTTTAGGGCAGTTACTATCGTAATACATCTTTCAAATTGAAAAAGATTAAGACAAAAATTTAAACTTTGGATACAATATTATCATTCCGGAATATATCTTCATCTTCAAGAACAGTTCGAGCCTGTTTGGTACCTGGCTTGATCGCACAGCTCAATGGGAAGTGCGCCACCACCGATGAGAAACAAGCAGCAGCAGCCATGTAGAAGGCCCCTAGATAATTACCCTGGATGTCACGACATAGACCTGGATGATCGACAGAAGAGAAGAAGAGAGGGAGAGAGAAGAGAGTGAGAATAAGAGGTGAGACAGAGAGGGGAAGGTAGAGGGAGAGAGGGGAGAGAGAGAGAGAGAGAGGGAGAGACGAGAGACATGGAGAAAAGAGGAAGAAAAAGATTGGAGTGATAAGGAGAAAAGAATGAGAGACAAAAAGAAAAAGAATGGAGCGGGAATGAGAAAAAGAAGGTGTGAAAGGAATGACAGACAAGAGATAAAACACAAAAAGGTTATAAATGTTAATCATTATTGAAACATGAACACAATTTTCACCACGATTTGTAGAGGAATGTGACGAAATATCGTTCCCTAAAGGTGGTATATCATTTAGACGTCTTCGGGCCTCAGAGACGTCTCATAGTCATCTTCATGACGTCTCTACTGCTAGTCTAAAACCCGTCTCAAATTAATCTCAAACCCCTCTTAAACTAGTCTCAATCCCGTCTCGAACTAGTTTTAAAACCATCTCAAACCATGGGCAATTGAGATACCACCATTTGACTAATACTCATTAAAGCAATTATAATATCAAACGCGGTGTACTTCACATTGAGTGGGAATGGCTCGAATAGAACTACCATCAGATCAAGACGGGCTCAGCTGCGTTAAGTGACCTGGCTCTTAATTTACTCATTAATTTAAGCATACCATAAATAACCCATCATGATATACCAACCTGATCATAATAATTGTCCTACTTTCAGAAAGAGCCAGCCCCGGGTGCAGGCATTTTAAATAGAGAGAGATAGCGCAGACTGTTAATTCAAAAATGTAGGGGGGGGGGGTTCTTAATAATAATAATAAACAAAAAAAACGTATGCTCAATGTTCGCTACTCCCAATATGGGGGGGGGGGGGGGGGGGGGGTTGGAGGGGTGTATAATGCCCCTTTGGATCCATCTCTGGAAAGAACAATAATTTTCCTTGTGAGGTTCTTGACTAGACTTTTGCGGATAGGTGAACAAACTATGATTCCTAAAGTTCGATGGAGTATCATCTATAGTGTACCGCTATAAAACCAGCAATATTGTTTATTCGAAATGAATTAGTTCAATTAATCATGTTAATGATAAGTATCGAAGTTTTCGGTCATGCATATATCTTCAGCGATGATTGATGGGACTAACACACGTTCTAAGAGTGGATGCCTTTGATATTATGCTTCCCTTTAAGTTCACAATAATGACAGACAAATTCATTTACGTTGATATGATTATAGCATATGTCACGATGTGTATTCATTTATCTTAGCATGGTATCTGGTGACAGTTTAACAAAATTATTCACCATGCTCAGTGTGAAATAACTTTCCTTATAAAAAAATCTTTCCGTCTCTCTCTCTCCCAATCTCTTCTATCTTGTCCTCTCCGTCATTTTTTTTCTAACGAATCAACTATGTCTCTCCATTTTCTCTTTATCTATCTTTTTGTTTGTCTATCCCCCCGTCTCCCTATTTTTTAAAAAATCATTCTTTCATTCTCACTCCCTCTTTCCCTTCTCCACTTCTATCTCTCTTTCTCATCTGTCATCCTTTCCTTCTCAGTTGAAGACACCTGATATGACAAGGCCGTTTGACACCTAAGCCAAGAGGATATCTCACTTTTCCTTGCTATCTTTGTCCGCAGACAAGTTCACAGACATCTATCCCCAATACTGTTCCATGTTTTTCTTGTTTTTTTTTGTTCAGTACGCTCCGTATTATTTCTGTAACCCTCTCTTTTCTCATTGTCATCGATAATTCTATCTGTTTCAGAATCGATGTTTAAGGTAGGTCTCTATCATTCTGTCAATGTCACTCGAGCTCATTCTAGGACATTATCCTCGTCTTTTCAATGTTTTTCAGTTTCTCTATCTCTTACTAAAAGCTGACGACATCATGAAGGGTTATAGGAATAAAATTATTTGAGTTCGGCATCCTTTCTGCATCAGACTCGATAAACGTTTCTATGCTTTCAGCAATGTTTGCATCATCAGGAACGACAAAGACAGTATGCGGACAGGTTGCTGAAAGCATGGATAATTGTATTTGTATTCTTCGTCTTGTCTGCGCCTTATGGACTGGAGAATGATCTGCCTTCGGGTTTTTTTCCATCCTTCAAGAGTCATATGTGTTGCCATCTTTTCAGCTTTGTCCCCTTTTCAATATCATTTCTCTTAGAAACCCTTCGCCTCTGCTCTCTTTTCTTCTCATATCCCTTTTAATTTTTTCCCATTTATCTTCTATGCTCTCTGACTTTCTCGCTCTGAAACAAAGCATAATGTCTCAGAGTGTGTTCGAAGTATGATAGTTTGCCATCATCTTCATGTTATACTAGAGCGTTTATTGTGGATCACATCTTCGCAGAGTCTATATACAAACACATTGTCAACACATCATGTCATGATGGGACACATATTCTTTCTGGCATATAGAGCTTCTCCCATGTATTTGGCTTTCTCAAATTAAATTAAGGTAATTTACCTGGTTTGAGGGGCTGGTGAACACGTCTTTCTCTTTCACTGACCCTTCTCTCTTTATATCTCCTTTCGTTCACACTCCCGCACTCTTTGCTGCATGGTGCTGTCGATCTCTTTAATTCACTGTATCCTCTTGCTCATCCCAAAGAGGGTATCTCCTTGCTCATCCTTCCCCTCCCCCATCTCTCTCTCTATCCCAATCTATCTCTCTCCACTCTCTCATCATCTATCTGGTGAATAATATACCTGTTATTGGTGAGCAGAGCTAACCAACCTTCTCTCCCTCTCTCTCTCTCTCTCTAACTCCATTCCCCGCTCTATCTCCATCCCTCTCTCCCAATCTATCTGATGCTCTCTCTCTCTCTCCCTCTCTCTGTATGTATCTCTGCTTCTCTCTCTCTCTCTCTCTCTCTCTCTCTCTTTGTCTCTCTCTGTGTCTACCCCTCTCTCTCTCTCTCTCTCTGTCTGTCTGTCTATCTCTCCCTCTTTATCTCTGTCTGTCTGTTTATGTCTTTATCTCCCCTTCCCTCTATCTTTTTTTTTTTTTACTCCATGGAATGACATACCTGCTGTGGGCGGGCTGGAGAGCATTGCTATCCCTACAGCCAAGATGACACCCGGGTATGTATATTTCATCTGACCTGGTCCGAATAGAGAGACACACATCACAGTCTGAAGAGTAGCACACGCTCCTGTGGTGTAGCCTGCCACGGCACAGAACGATACCTGAGCTGTATACAAACAAAATGATAATAATATATAAAATATAATAATAATTATAGAAAAATAACAACACCGATTTTCGCCACTAATCTCATTTTCTAAAAGTATTTTTTTTTAATCAAAAGACTAATAAAAAGGTAAAAATAATACAGTCTGAACTTAAATAAAAATAAACAGCTTTTATTTCCCCAAACCTGACATTCATAAATTTTATTTAGAAAAAAAAATCAGACAAGTGACTAATCCCCATTCATTTAACATACAAAAAACTAATCACCTGATGCAAATCTAGCCAATCACAGAACGTGTTTCCCATACACTATTTATCAATTTATTACTGACCTACATGTATATAAATATATAAATATATATATATATATATATATATATATATATATATTTTAGACAGTAGAATACAAAGTTTAATATTAGTTTGATTGTAAATGCAAAGAGGCCTTCCCCTTAATTAGCTGCGAGAGACATTGGGCAGGTATAAATTTCATATAATTCATATAGTTTATATGTTTACATGACAAACCAGATATATAAAGAGGATGAAAAGGAATAGAACTAGAGAACTTTCCGAACTTTTCATATAGGAGATTATATCTTTTAAACGGAACAGGCATTGTTCGAATTTATGACACAAACGGGAAGCATAGCACGTATTACACCAGACTATATTAACAAAACCCTCATAAACATGACCTTTGTACTCGTTGTCTCTTAAGAATGAACAATTATTCAATTTATCATGAATTAGTTTTGAAAGGTGGTATTTGCGATCGAGATGATGGGCAAATTTGTTCTCCATTATGACAAATAAATACCTCATTTATTTTGGGGAACTCAGAGGGCACTGAAAGGTGAATATAATAAAGTGCACTTAATGTAAATGCACTAAAGAAAAGTAGACAGTAATTATTGGTATGTCGAATATGACTCTAATTCTTTATAACAAAAGAATATACATGTGACAATGTGTATTTGACCCTTACAATTAATATATTTCTGGATGTTAAGGTGACGTGTGGCACAATTCTTGTAAGAATGATTGATTGTTTAATTGAATGAGTGAATTGGTCAGACTTACAATAATATGGTCACTGCCACTGCTGTTTAGCCCCAATAGGCTACAGAAGCAGGTCTAGGATTTTATGAGGAGGGGGGGGGGCAAATCTGTAATTATGTATATTATCTCTTGACAAATGATATAAATTAATACCGTACAAGGACACTACAGCTATCCGTGGAGTATGTAAAGATCTTACAAAAGACATAATTAATATTCCTTTTTGTTTTATTGCAACCATACTGGTTGGATTAGATACATAAATAAAGTCATACACAAGCAACAATTTGTAACAACGTTGATAATACCCGATACAAATCACTCCTCATAAATGCTGGTATGATTCATTTATTAACGGGGTTTCAATCAAGAAATTAATTTCTCTTGGATATTATAGTGATCTAGAATAAGATCAAGTACCATCTCCTAACTGCTTTCATTTCGATTAAACCAGACTCTTCGGTAAATACGATACCCTAACGTCCGGCATGTCTAATACAGGATTTCCCTATTGCCTTTAAACGGCCATTAGTTATCCATCACAACAAACTATGGCCCATATTCACAAGAGTCAAGTCATAGCTTAAATCTTTGGTTTAACTATGGCTAGCAAGATGTGGCACAATCTGTCTACGTTGCATGTGCCTTAGACGTTTACTAGATTATGGAATTGTGCTAGAAAACGGTCAAGAAAACCTTTTGTTTTACTTATCATTCCCATAGTTTTTAATAGTTTCGGTACCAAATATTCTGATAAATCAAACAAATTCTTTTCGAGATTGTGTCACATTCTGCTACCCATAGTTAAACCGCATATTTAAGCTATAGTTTAACTTAGGAAACTTTTGTGAATACGGGCCTAGGCTTATAGGTCTAGTTCAACGTGATCTAGAAAATAATGAGGAGGTTCGTTCCTAAAGGGACTAAATCCACTTTTATAACTTCAGAGAAAATGGTATTTTACCAGATTTTGTACAGGCGTCTATGGAAAAGGGAAATTACAAAATGCATTTTCTTACAGTTGAAATCAACAATTAAGAAAATCCTTTTGTTCAAAGACGATAAGTACCTGAACAATGTCCTGATATCAATAACTCAATTTTCATCCAAAGTGGATTTAGTCCCTTTTTGAATTAATCTCTTCAAATCAAAAGTGCAAGGTCGAAGTGGAGTATCACAGTCTTCTATCAAAGCCATATGAATAGCAGGAAACTGATTAATCCAACTCAATGGCATCAATAATATCTTGACACTTTCCCGATTATCTCGCCTTTCAAATCTATGAAAAAGTAAAAGGTCATGAAATCAACGTTACTGTTTCATTGGAGAATTTGGGTACGGTATCCCATTCAGTTGTATATACTTATTTGTTACATTATTCTATTTGACAGAGCATAAAACAGTACAGCAACATTAAATGATGTCAGATAAAGTTTAAAACTACGTATTAAGCATATAAAACGTGTTTGTAAATGGTAACGCTCTTATAGTTAAACTAAAACACAAATTTACGCAAATATCAATACAAAATTTAAAAGAGACATTTCAGGTATAATCGTAGGATGGGGACCACGTTTACCCATCAAGATTTGGTACATTAAAATTAAAAATATATAAACCGAACCGTACGTAACCCCCATGATTGCGCTCGACGCAAAATAGATGGAGGGGGGGGGGGGGGGCGGGAGGGTTGGGGGCGGCTGGGTGTTCCCGCCCATTTTCTCCACTATAAATACCAAAATGTGTAGTCCTTGGATGGATGGAAATCAAGGGATTTTAAATAACTTTCAACAACATGTAAAAAACATGTTACTCTAATTTCATGTATTCGCTTATATACGTTACCTTGACATTAATAGAATTCACATAATTTACAATGGAGGAAAGGGATATTTATGGTATACGTATACGATTTTAGATCAATATTATACTCCTACAATTGAAATGATAACATCATTTCAAACGCAGTATGGGAAACTATACAGAGAACATGATGCTTCGAATATTCGTATCTGCAATACCTGTACCCCTATTACAACATTTTATTCATGAATTTAATCAATATGATATTACAGCGAGAAATAAATTTGTGCATTATATATTGCATTCGTAAAGAGGGTACCTGCAAAATATTGTTTGCTATTTTTAATGTTAACCCTTTGCAACTACAAACATTTCATCCTTGAGCTGAGACTAGTCTAAGACAGTGTAATTTCTGAGCGATTGTTTTTGTTTTGTTTTGTTTTCTGTTTTTTTTTGCAAAGAATGTATTTAGTGATGTCCGCAGCTTTCCCTATAACATATATCGCCATACGGAGCCAGGCCTATAACCTAAATTATATACGCAAAGTCAAGCTATGTTATTTGTCTGTTGCGGTCAATTGAATTATATTACTCTGTGAGAAAATTCTTATAAAAATACGTCTCTGACTGCAAAATGTTTATACATTGGTCAATAATTCTATATCGCCGTCACTGGGACCATGATATACTATCCATGGCCAAAGGCATAATCATTATTGCAACGTAGCTAGTAAAAATCACTGCCTTATCGATTTATTGAGTCTCCTATTGTATTTCAATCTTAACCATATAAAGGGAAAAACTGGACTATTTTCATTCCCGAGAGCAGAATGACCCCACACGATTTTCTGCAATAAAGCAAGAACAAGAAAGAAAAAAAAAATACACAAAAGGCAACAAATCGCCACTTTCTGAGGTAGGGCTTATCATAATTGAATAAATCACTATTCTATTCTTTCTTATTATCATTATATTTACCCCAACTGGTGGTTAAGGTTTTGTATAGACTTTTCTCAAAGAATTAAGGCCCATTGAGGCACCCCTACGTGGGCAGAGGGGAAAAAAAAAGCATATTTAGTCATGCATTGCAAAGGCTCATAGAAATCTGTTTTCCTCCGTACTCATGTTGGTATGTTATGGAAAAATTGTTTCTTTTCGAAAATTGTAATACGAATCGCCAAACGTATATACGAAACCTGATTAAATTTTTTGGAGAAATGTAAAACATTTTCATGATTTCGTTCGGTGATAACCCAACTCAAAATGTCGGTGTTCTTTTATCTTCACATTTGTTAAAAAAAAGTCACCCACTACTGCTCTTAGGAATGAAATAGGGTAAGTTTTCCATTTAGAATAACAGATAAATAGTCAACAACTGTAAAAGGTTACGAATAAAATATAACAATTACGTTAAAAAGGCTTAAAGGAATAATTTTAGCCATTGAAGTATTATCATTCTTATGGCCCGGGTAGGGTGGGGGTTGTACAGCGATAAACGCTCTTCCTGCGGGAAAAAAAAACTTCAATTCATGAAACCAATAACAATGCATTTGAAGTTGATTGAACCTAAAATGAAAGCCCTTGTTTAATGTATTTATTTACTTTTTTTGCCCAGTGTATTTACTTATCCTACCAGAACAACTTTCACACGTGTCTAGTTTTAAAGTTATCTAATCGATCGACCTAAATCAGTGCAGGAAATCAAACTTCAATAATAGAAAGGACTATTGATACAATGCTTTTCTCACGGTCGATCGATTATTGTCATACAGGTCATGTCTGACCCTTTGTGACCGTTTTGATCAACGTTTTCGAATCAATGTTAGTTTTGTCTTGTGCCAGGCGGTAAGCTGTGAATAGGGAAAGGTTTGTTAATTGTTTTATGCCATTCCGTTCATCTAAAAGTTTTCTAAAGGTGGTATCTCATCTCAGGAGACGTCTCCGAGACATCGAAACTATAGGAAATGACTCCGAGACCGGAATATCTCATGTATATTATTATTCGATTTTCCCGCGACTCCAAAGACGTCGCGGTGACGCATGGTAGCATCTGACATGAGACGGATTTGGGACTACTTCGAGACGGGTTTGAGAGGGTGTTGAAACCTGTCGCTGCGACGGAAAACAAAATATCGGAGCTATCTCCGCGACGGAAATAAGTATCGGAGACATCTCCGTTACTGAAAAAATATCGGAGACGTATCCCCAACAGAAAGAAAGTATCGGAGACGTCTCCGCGACCGAGAGTCCAAGTCGCAGAGATGTCTCTGCGAAGTGAGATACCACCATCAGGAGACGTAATCGAGACGTCTCTAAAGGTGGTATCTCACCCGAGGAAACGTCTCTAAGATTCAGAGACTCAGTAACACACCACCACCAAGTTCGAACTTTGATATTTGAATATTGAAGATTCATCATTTTATTACAGTTTAATGATCAATTATCAATCACACCATCGTCTTAAAATAAATCCAATGCAAATAAAACTATGTTAATAATTGTTGTTATTGTATTTTGTGTTTCGGAGTCCGTGACATAAAAGCAGCTACAAAAAAAGTCATCATTGATTTTTAATATCGATCCACTTTCAGTCGTACGTATACATGTCCAGATTTACATAATTATATTACATAATACCTTTCCATCCAGGTTCGGTCCCAGACGTTAATACTGATTTATTTGTAAATATTGATTGACACACGTCCGTCAAAATCTAATGGCTCAGTCACAATTATGTCCGACGCATGGCCGACGCAAATTATGCGCTGGGTGTGCGTTACTCATTCGTCAAGCGAGCTTAGCCAACGCTGTGCATTTGTCGCGTATTTTAATATATGTTGTTTTATACTTGTCTAAGGATACGCTCTGTGTGCGCGTTTTCAGCAATTTTCAAAAATTTCAATGTGATGGTCTATCGCTATGTACTGTAGCAGTGTATATACATAGCGCAAGACCAGTGCATTGAAATTTGGTAAAATTACCGACAACGCGCACACAGAGCGTATACATAGACAGCACGTATTAAAATACGCAACGAATGCACAGCGTTGGTCAAGCGCGCTCGACGAATAAGTTACGCACATCCAGCGCATACTCGCGTTGGCCGTGCGTCGTACATGTGACTGCGTCATTAAAAACCAACCAGACACTCACCTGAGAATGAGGTGAGGTAGATACTAACAATGATAGAGATCCCACAGATCGCTGCCATGGATTGGTAGAGCCGAAGGGGGTTAAGATGACACCGGTCTACCAGAGGACCGGATAAGAACCGACCTGCTGCTTGGCTTAACCCCATCACAGCTACCAGCAATGAGCTCTGCATGATACCGTACTCAAGAGCCCGCTTTGCCTGTACACCACATGCATAAATGGAATATGGTGTTGGTGGTTAACAACTCATTAACTAAAGAATCAAACAATGTTTTTATAAGAAGTTAGGAACCACCCCAACGAATCTAGAGATTAGAATGACAGGGATACAATATTGCTGACAACTATTCCGAGTCACGACCAACACTTACGCTTAAGGTGATATCTTACATAAGCTGATAAGGAGCCGTCTCAGGGACTTGAAGACTCGGGGATATCGCCGAGTATGAAAAGTTGTTATAGATATGAATCTGTTCGATTTTCCCGTGACTCATATGAGCCGTCAACAAGATGTCTCGGAGAGTCGCAACTAGTCTCAATCCCGTCTCGAACGCGTCTTATAACACATCTGATTGCAGTTGAAATACCACCCTTAGGTATCCTTTGGTTATTATGTCTTTCTGACATTTCAGACCGACACTACACCGACAAGAGACTGAAAAGAGAGTTACCTCAATTTGAAAAGATGTTGATGATTACAATAGTGTCCGTTTAGGGTGGACAAGGTGGAATGCCTATGAGGTGACATTGGAAATAGTTGTAAAAATATAAGGATCGATAAATAGCAAGAATGAAATGGGGATCATGTTTTCTGGATCTACGCCCTTACCACATGTGCAGAGACAACAGTAAACCCGAAGAACGCCAGGTTGATGCCCATCAGGAAAGAGAGGTACATTGGATTCTTCCAAAGGTGAAAACCATACACCGAATTCAGGAACGAAAAACACTTCGACCATACCCTGCAACAACCAGACGTCCTTTTACCATACACCTCTGCTTCACTTGCTTTCCGAGTGATATTGTCACTATTCCCACATGCTCCGTTTAACGTATGTCCATTGCATGTAGGGGCTACGTCCAGCTTGACGTATCTTTGTGTTAGGGATTGTGAGTCTTCAGCGTCATTGACTGACGTCTTAGTCCTTTGAACAGCGCCCTCACTTCCTGTAGGTTCTTGAAGAGGATTAGCCGTAATACCGATACCCTGACGGTCATCCTGCAGTAGTTCCTTGTAACGGATACCTTTATCTTCTTTCGTCTTCAGTTTTAGTTTGGCTTCCTCTACAGGTGTCATGAGGCGGAGACCTAGCTTGACGGGGCGCATGACGGCAGCGGCTACGCACAAGTTGGCGTTGATGGCACTCAGGATGATCATGGTCCCTCGCCAGCCAAGCTGATCGACGAGGTACTGCGTCACGACTGACATGAAGATGGTTCCTAGACCCGTCCCGGACATCGCCAATCCCGTAGCCGTGCCGATCTTCGTATCGAAATAGTGGCTCAGCATCACGACTGCAGGCATGTGGCTCAGTCCGAATCCAATTCCTAGGAAACAAAAACAAGGAAACGAGATATTATTGGTGTAGCAATGGCGGTATCAGTGCTGTAGCACGTAGACAGAAAAAAAGAAAAGAAGATGCTTCGATACTAGATATTTTGTCGTCATTACTTTGCTAAAAATTTATATCGATACATGTATACAATTCAACAACAAAAGCATCCAATTGTAAATTGTTTGTAAAGCAAGATCATCACCAATAATATCCTCCTTCTTGATCAACATTATTTTGAGATTTTGGATTTGTTCTATAGTTACTTCATTTTGATTCCATGACTGTCAATCATGTCATCAGAATATTTTTGATACCTTGACATGCAATTCCATATCAACATATCAATGAGACGGAATGTGATAACACTATCTCCAAATAGGTGTATTTAACTTAGAACTTTTGTCGTGGGTATTATATAAGTTAATTAATTGTTTTAAAATGCATGGTTTGAGGACGCGCCTATTTACATGAACTTGATTTAGGTGTGGGACACACTTCTAAATGATCTGCTTCCTTCAATGTCACGAAGCACGACAAGGACAAGGTCGGAAGGTAATATACTCCCCATATACCACCCAAAAACAAATATCATTGGAAATAAAGTTCCCAGTCGTTTACCTGTCAAGATCGGAAATGTTGGGATGTTCATTTTCATGCTGGCCCAGGTAGAAAACATACACTTAATACTGCAGTCATACCGCCCAACCGGCTACAAATTGACAAAATTTAAGCAGTTCAATTCAGTGTAACATTTTTGTCTGTGGACTGTTGGTCTTGTGCATGCTGAGGCATGACTAAACAGGTAATACTCGATCATGATTTAAGAGGTTCATACAGTAGGTCACTACTGAGTTTAAGTCATTCCGTGCCACGTAAATTCGTCTCACAAAAAAAAATGTACAAAGGTCTTTAAAACAAAAAAATACCTGGTGGCTTAAATCATACGGGAAATTATTCTACAATTTTCAAAAACTGTCTCAAAGCAGTTTAAAAAAACTGAAAGAACCGTCTCAAAGTAGTTTTCAAAACTGTTTCAAAGTAGTCCCAAATCCGTCTCAAAGTAATTTCAAAGTAGTTTCCGTGAATTGAGATACCGCCCTATGCACCAAAAAAAGTACGCCCACCTTATTGTCGCATTCCTTAATTAAACGAAAAGATTATAAGTAAAATAACTTATCAATAGTCTGCGTATTTTGATTGACTAACGTGTGCACTGTTGAGTGTGAAAATACGATTGATCCATTGAGTCATGTGCAAACTAAAAATAAATTTAGTTTCGCTTTTATATCACATTTATTTTTTTATTTGTTTTTGTTTTTGTTTCTTATACTTAGTGGAATCTCGATGACGATTCCTACCATTTGAAATTAAATCATTATACAATAGTGATCTATTATCAGGATCAAGTGCAAAACAGCTCTTTAATCGTGTTATCTTGTTATCATGCTACAGTCACACAGACACTTACGTTTAGCTACGTTTTTGTTGTTTTATCCTTATTTCATCTTCTATTCTGTCATTTCTTATGTATTTTTTTTTATTGAATGACCTAAATATCAACGTAACTAGATAGAACTCAACATAAGTGTCAATGTGACTGTAACATTGGATATGTTTAAATAAACAAATAACCAGTGGCGGATCCAGGCGGGGCGCAGGGGACGCCCCCCCCCCCCATAATTTGAAAACCACTCATTGACCGTACATGTTAATATTGGAAAAATTCGGTGGCGCCCCCCCCCTATCGGGCCTGGCGCCCCTATCCTGAAATCCTGGATCCGCCACTGAAATAACTAAGTTAATTGATTAAAACTGACCTCCTAGAAATCCATACATAACGGTCAACGTAGAGAAGTCTGTGGCGAATGAGCTTGCAAATATAGCGACAGATGACAGGACTCCGCCAACGAATATGACCGGACGATGACCGTAACGTTCGGCCAGAAGTCCGGCGTAGGGGTTCGTCACCACCATGGTCATGAAGATGAGTGAGCCGGGTACAGCTGTAAAGAAGAGAGGAAATGGACAACAAAAAATAGATATATAAAGATGAAACGTAAAAAAATGAAGTTATTATTACTGATATCATGACCATCATTACAATGATTATGTCCTTTATCATTTTCCTTACTATGTCGAACACTCCGGTCATTTTGCAATTCACCAATCCCCTTCTGTTTTTTTCTTCTTTTTTCGTCATCATCGTCATTAATATCATTATACTTTTAATGACTTCAAAATCGTATCATCATCGTCATCGTCGTCATCATCACTCTATCCGCAATCATTGTAAGAATCTTGCCCTCCTTCGGTGACGATATTGTACTTTATTTCGTTTTCATGTCTTTTTTGGGGTATGTTTAAAATTTGGTTTCTCTTTTTTTTTTGTAACCGCTTACCCCAGACCCAAATCAAGTGAATGTGAGCGCAAATGTGACTCATCATAACAAAATGAGAGACAAGTCGCCAGAAAAGAATAAAAGATATTGGCATATTAATCCCTTTTTTTTATTACTTTCCCTTTATCTTTTTTACTCATTTTTTTTTTACAGAGCACATATGAAACATTGAAGATTCAGAAAACCAAAAAATATTTCCCCAAAAATTTGACATTTTTTATTATCTTGCCGATTTCTTTGACCCTTTGCTGAGCTTGCTCTGTGACTTGTCTCTCATTTTGATGCGATGCATCACAAATTGTCAGGAGAATTTCTTTGAGTCCATGAACAAATGGAATAAATCGTACATAATATTGTACCTAAATACCGATTTCATGGTTGCCCGGGCATACATACTTGGCAACGTTTTAAGTCTGAAAATGTTGGGAAAGAGAACTTCAAATTTCAACACGGTGATTTTTTTTTTTTTTTTTTTTTTTTTTTTTGAAGGGGGGGGGGGTGGGCTGTATAGCCCCTGAGCCTGCCCTACCACCTATACGCCAAGCAACATACCGCTGTCAGTGCTGGCAATACGCTGTCGTACTGCAAAAATGATTTATCATCAATTCATTTTCCATGTATCAGGTGTATGATAAAAAAATTAATATCATATGAAAAATAACACCGTTAATAGCAGTTATGGTAGATTTGATATGTTATGTTTACACTATTCAATCTCATACAAATTCATTTCTGTAGCTTTAGGCTTCGATATAACATAGGACGTGCCTAGCAACAATCGTACGTTGATAAGATATGACAAAAGAGAGACTGATTTTCCCCTTCTGCTTTTCATACTACCTATATTATATATTTATCTATTTGTATTTTTTTTTTTTGCTGTCTCTCTCTCTCTCTCTCTCCCTCTATTCGTCTCTTCTTAGCTGCGCATTTTCACTCTTTTCTCGGTATATTTCACGCTCGGTTACCATTTGTATAGACTCTTTCTCCCACTCTATACAGTCTGTGTCAAATAAAATGGTACAAGTGGAAAACATTTTTTTACAGCATGAAGATAAATCACAACCTGTTATTGTTTAGTACTTTCAAACAGCAGGGTAATAAAGACTTTCATCTGCAATTTTTTTCATCACATTTGGAGCAGTATTTTTTGAGATATGACTAATTTTCTACAATCAAGAAAAATCCATTTTTCGCACGCCGTCCCATGCCTTTGTGTATGATTTCGCATGATGACCATGAATTCAGCGCTCCAGAACAATAGAAGTGCGTAATTTCGTTTTGTTCCTTGTCGCACAAAACTTAGCATAACTTTTGTTCTACGAAAGCAAATTATACAGAACAAAGCACATCAGCAAGAAAAATCTTTTGCCTTTGGTTTGGTACCACAAACACACATAATATGAAAAGATTTCACACCTAATTTTTTTTTTTGCCGACTGTACCATTTTTTTTGACACAGACTGTACTTCCCTTCTCTTTCTTTCTCTCTCTCTCTCTCTCTCTCCCTCTCTCCCCCATCTCTCTCTCTCTCTCTCTCCCTCCCTTCCTCCCTCCCTCTCCTCCTCTCACTGCGCCCCGTCCAAAATCTCTCTCTGCAGCTCTTTTTCCAATCTCTCTATCATTTCTCTCTCTCCTCTTTCTCTCATTAATTTATTTCTCTATTCATTGTTTAAAAATATATTTTCTATCTGGATTTAACCTCCACTTATTCTTCTAACGGCAATTCGATGTCTCTACTGCAAAAACTAGTTGCGAAAAGACAATTACACAAAAGTCACGTTTTCCGATGCAGTTCCTTTCCCATTGTGATTGTGCGTTTTGGTAGAATAGTTCGTGATTATGTTTATTTGCATGAAAAAGAACACCACCTTTGAATAAATACAGCCACAGTGGACAAATACAATACTCCCTCCGAAAGCTGATTTTCATTTCGAGGACAAACAGTGGAAAACCCTTTAGAAAAAATACGTCCACAATTTGACAATAAGTCGAGTTCTAATATGGAAATGTGTTCCTGAAACGTTCTATGCGATTTATATACAGAATTTCGCGCTAAGGTTACGATACAGAGTTATAATGACAGATGCAAAATGCGGGTATAAAATGGCTTTTAAATGAGATCAATTTGGTTTCGGTTGTCAATCCATTAATCATTAACATTATTGGGCTAAATGTAACTTTGCCCAGCAAGCTGTGTTGCTGTTTGATGTTCATGTATTAGTTATGTCATTGTATGTGTGGAAATGAAAATCCGTCTTATGTCCTAGCTGTTCTAGGATGTTGTATCTGTCAATGTCACAAGTTGCCATCGTGATAGATTGCATTATATCATGATCTTGTATAATGTTTTTGCATGCATTATACGTATCTACACCTGTCATACCAGTTATTCCATTTTGCTCAACCACACAAAATGGCAATACATAAATACATTTTCGAAATTGCATTAGTCAGTATATCAGCTTATAGCATGCATGTTTATGTCATCCTTTTCATCACAGTTCTCAAGGAAAATATTTTTTACAAGCTATCATGGTTTTGTATAACCTTTTCGAATTAATTATTATCTACACGTATGATACTTTCTATCGTACTATAATTTTTATTCGTTTTTTTCTTCAAAAAACACTGCACAAAATGCACCATGAATACATCTTCGAAGCTGCATTAATCAGTATTACCCTTGTTATAATCACCTGCTACCAGTATTTTATTATTTTCTCATGATACCCTTTTATTACAGCCTCAAGGAATTATGTTTGCGAGAGAACTGAATATTTATGACATTCTATTCTTACTACGGGAGAGATGTTCCCATACCTCACAGTCAACGGCAAAATTTGACATTTGATATTCATAAACAATCATGTCGGCTGTCACTAAATAGTTATTTAAAAATGAAATTCAATATTTTTCTTATCATTTGACTGATTTTATACACATTTTTTATTTCATTTTTATTTCTTCCAACGTCTGACTACCACTTAAAGCAAGCCTTACAATTAATATTGTCCCTAGAATTATGCGTCGATCGTCTACCTTTTTATTCAATATGACAATAGTTTTGACAATTGGAGGTCAGACGAAAATCACAAATGTGTTTATAAATCTTATAAAAAATACAGATCAATCTTATTGCATTGAATATGTTCATAGTATAGATCAGGGGTGATATAGGCCTATATACCGAGTGAGTCAGAAAAAACTTTACACCTAGAAGAATGTCAATAAAAAGAAAACAAATTTATAAACTCCAAATTTTTATACATATTCTGAAAGAGTAACTCCTCCCGCATCTTTTGGTACCAATTTTGTGTGTTATGTGTTTACGCTTGGATGAACACAACGCATTGTTTGCGAACATGTCAATTTCGAATTGTGCCAGAATGGGAGTAAAATCAAAACAACTAAAAGCTAGAAAAAAAGCAACTTCATCATGATTAAAATAGCATAACTTTTTAATGAAAATTTCTTCCGCTTAATAACTTGGCAGGGGTATTGTTACACATATTGACTACATTTTGTATGAAAATGAGATAGATCTGTAGAGTCTGGCATGAGTGAGCACACGTCAAAGACAAAATAATCACTTTTCAAAAGTATTAGGAGGCCTTTTTAGGTCTGTCAGTGGCAATTTACTCTTTGATGTTTACTCATTCGTGCATTACTTGACGAGTCAATCTAATTTTCATACAACATGTAGTCAATATGTGTAACAACACCCCTGCAAAGTTATTAAGCGGAAGACATTTTCGTTAAAAAGTTATGCTATTTTAATCAGGATGAAGTTGCTTTTTTCTAGCTTTTTGTTGTTTTGATTTTACTCCCATTCTGGCACAATTCGAAATTGACATATTCGCAAACAATGCGTTGTGTTCATCCAAGCGTAACGACACACCACACAAAAATGGTACCAGAAGATGCGGGAGGAGTTACTTTTTCAGGATATGTAAAATAATTTGGGATTTATAAATTGGTTTTCTTTTTATTAACAATTTTCTAGGTGTAAAGTTTTTTTTTGACTCACCCGGTAGAGGGATGAGTATTGATATAAATAGTATTCAACAACAATAAACATTATGATATGGTATGAGACGGGAAGGGGCGTCCCTCGATGATTTGATTGGGGTAAAGGGGGGGGGGGAGGGGGTTTCAGACGAAATTTCCCAACAACGAGACGCTCACATGTCATCTCACAGTGGCGGATCCAGACGAGAGCGCAGGGGACGTGCCCCCTATAATTTGAAAACCACTCGTTGAATATACATGTTAAAATCAGAAAATTTCGGCGCCCCCTCCCCGTCCTCAAATCCTAGATCCGCCACTGTCTCATTAGCACCTACTCTTATGAATCTTCACGCGCACAATCTTATCGTTATAATAGTATATGGTTGTCCAACACCCATATGATTGTCGTTTTCCTTTTGTTTGTGTGTTTTTTTGTTTTTTTTTTGTTTTTTTTTTGTGGAGGGGGGGGGGTGGGGTTATAAGATAGAACTTAGAAAGCAAGATAGAAAGAGTCCACGTTATATTTTATAAAACATTTGTATATTTCAAATAATAATATATCCCGGGAAGTTTAAGTGGGAGGTAGGGGAGGTAAGAGGGAACACGGACAATGCCCCCACTTTGACGAAAAATATTTTCAAAGATTAAAGGGGAGATTGCTGGCTACGCCATTGCCTTGTGGATGGTAAACTTCAATATACATGATATATGAGCATAATTTTTTTTTTGGGTGAGGAAGGGGCAGCGGCGCATTTTGTATAAATCAAGTCTTAAGGTATTCCACAAAATAATACTGAGACCGATATATGAACTTGTGTTGCTTCACAGACCTATCGACTTTGATCTTGTGAAATATTTGTGATGATCAAACAATGAATGTTTCAGAGGGTGCTCTAAATCAATCAGCAATTAGCCTTGTTCTCTCATTGTCTATACACCAAATACTAAAATAAATACACCTTACTTAAATAGTGATTAGACATGCACTTGACGATACTAAAAGTATAGGTGTGAATTCCGGTTTGAATATTATCAATAGGAAGATAGAAAATTTATAAGAAATAAGTAGGATTGTAACCTAATTCTCTTTTCAATATCTCTTTTCAATAGAATTTAATCTCTGCAGAAGTTGTGATAAAGTTTTTAATTATATGCTTAAACGATATAGTAGAGGCTGTTATGTCGAAATATTAGATCCAGCTGGATAATCGTGCCAAAATTGATTTTATTGGCTAACTTTGTCAATTTGGGGGTGCTGAATCCAAAAAACTTTGGTTCCATTTTTTCTGACTACGTCTTGGGCCGCCATTTTGGAATTCAAAATGACCGCTATAGAAAACTGTATTTTTACCCATATCTCATATTGTAAGCACGGTAGAAGGTTCAAATTTGGTTTATAATGCATGCATATGATGTCTGACATGATAATGCATCATTTTCTGAGATTGCGGTTCATATTGGTATCGCCATCTTGAAATTCAATGGCCGCCATAGCTAACCTAGTTTACTTGTATCTGAGGTTCTGAGCAAGAAGGTTAAAAGTTGCACAAATATCACCATTCATGATGTCCTACATGCCTGAATGAAAAGACACTACCTATAATGGTGTTTAGATAAAATTGGTGGCCATTTTGAAATTCAAAATGGCCGCCATACTAAATGTGCATACTGTACTATATATAGTTAAAATTGCCCCTTAGCAGAACTGGAGAGAGTACCATTATACCTCCAAAGATGCCATAATGTGCTATTTACGCATTGGTTGCCGGTTGTGCAAAGCGGCAGCCATCTTGTTATTCAAAATGGCCGCCATGCATAAATAATCCACAATAATTGTCAATTATGTTGTGAAAGGTGTTGGCCAAGAGAATGATGCTGCTTCGAGGTAGTCAATTACAGAGCACGTCAGTGCTTCTCTGTACCTCCCACGAATGTTAACCCTCTTCAGGGAGCTGGAACTTAAATCCTCAAAAGGAAACAAGAACCGTATTATTCGAAGTGGTGAACTTAATGCTACAACAAAGTACATTCACTGGCCAGCCTTCATCATTAAAGCCCTAAGTGGCCATTTGGCCCGGAGGGACTTACTTGGGCTGATGTTGACACTACATGTATGTGGTATATACTCTAGACGGGTTCCCCAAAACTCTAACCTATGGATGTGGGGGTTTGATTCAGGGGTTCGATCAGCAGAGTGTAAGAAACATTGTATGAATATTTGTCACTCTGTCACCTGAATACCTTGAACAGAGGGTGGAGTGGGTCGTTTTCATGTTTAAGTTTCTCCTGACCTCCTGATGCGTTCAGGGGCTATGTCACTCAAGATGCAAATGTTGTCTGCTTGGGTTGGGTTTAGAAATCCTGTTGAACTCCTACAAGCACTGTTCGGAGATGGATCCATCTTTGAGGAGTGGGCTTACCTGCCCCACAGAAGACAATCACGCAGAGGATAGGGCTGTTATAGGATGGCGTATCTGGGATGCTCTAGAGGCAGGAGAATTTATGGTCCTCAATCTAGTATGTCATTCACAAACTTTTTGTAGACCAAATACTGGAACAGCTCATCAGAAAACTCTGGGTTGTATTAGGTATTGCTGGAAGAATGCAGAATGAGGAAGCATTGACTAGGCATTTCCTGATTGCCCCTGAATGGGTCAACCCCATTCAACAGAAGATTCCAGGACCAATGATCCTGACAGTATCAACTCAGTGGTTCTGTGGGTCACTTCATTTGCAATTCCTCAACATAATAAGAAGGTCATCTTACGACACTATGAGGGAAATCCATTTGAAAGCAAATAGATGATGCTGATGGATGTGGTGTCTTACATGAAGTGGAAGCATTCAAGGAAGACATCCTTGAGAGAGACGAATAAAGAAAATCAGGTTCCAAGAACTTGCATCCGGACAATCGCGGAGTAATTAGTCATAAAATCCATTTTGATCAAATGAGAAAGGCAGAAATAAAGAAATTCGCCTCTTGCATGCATGAAGAAGATATAATCTAAGATTGGAGCTAAGCTCATTAAGCTAGGATCACCAACTTCTCACATTTTCTGGTTGTTAAACAATCCAGACCTGGCATGATTCAGTCATTGAGACATAATTGGAAAGTATGAGTTCTCTAATTCCATGATCACTCTTCACCTCAGATGGCCTTCTCCTAATTCTGACAAGAGTTCATTCTATGCCATAGAAGCCCATGTTACTGTACCAAATTGCCATCCTGAAGGCCATGATACTGATTAGTCAATTCCATCCAACACAGGAGCCACATCATAGAAAGAGGATAAAGAGAGGAAGTGCATATCATTAATACAGGGGAAGTTGTCCATGCCATTATATCCCCATCAATTATTAAATGCTCCAACTTTGTTGCTGCCTTCGTTAGAAGTTTCTGAAAACAAGCATCTGAATTATCTTGACAGTTACATTGTTGACTCCCACAAGGAACGAGCTTGAGGCAAGAGGGTTACGGATACTGAGCAAGTGGAGTTTAACACGGGCTCCAAAAACATAAAACTTGTGTCGCTTAAAATTATGCTCAGAGCAATAAATTCAACATAATCATTCTTACATGCTTATGTGATTAATCCAAAAGTCACCAATTAATTGCACACCAAATGTTTGGGCTTTTTATTATTGAAATGAATGCTCAGTGATTTGTAAGGTGCTTGTAAACCGAGATATTATAATTATAGGATTAGCTTTGGTGGCCTTTTTTGAATTTCAAGATGGCTTTCTATAAAAATGAACCTTAATTTCATTAAAAAAAGATATACCGTAGTGGAATGTTTGACATGATGATAATACTGATTTTACCCTTAATCTGAATCTCTTACAATGCTTACAACATGAGATATAATGTCAAAATATGATTTTCTATGGTGGCACGTAAATGAACGTTTAGTATGGCGGCCATTTTGAATTAAAAATTCATGGGAGGTACAGAGAAGCATTGACGTACTCTATGTATTTGATTACCTCGAAGTAGCACCATTCTCTTGGCCAACACCTTTCACAAAATAATTGACTATTATTGTGCATTATTAATGCATGGCAGCCATTTTGAAAAACAAGATGGCTGCTGCTTTGCACAACCAGCAATGTGTAAATAGCACATTATGACAACTTTGGAGGTATAATGGTACTCTCTCCAGTTCCTTTCTGCTAAGCGGCAATTTTAACTATATAATACTGCATGCACATTTAGTATGGCGGCCATTTTGAATTTCAAAATGGCCACCAATTTTTATCTAAACACCATTATAGGTAGTGTCTTTTCATTCAGGCATGTAGGACATCATGAATGGTGATATTTGTGCAACTTTTAACCTTCTAAGGTGCTCAGAACCTCAGATACAAGTAAAAATAGGATAGATATGGCAGCCATTTTGAATTTCAAGATGGCGACCTACCAATATGAACCACAATCTTGGAAAATGATGTATTATCATGTCAGACATCATATGCATGCATTATAAACCAAATTTGAACCTTCTACCATGCTTACAATATGAGATATAGGTAAAAATACAGTTTTTAATGGCGGCCATTTTGAATTCCAAAATGGCGGCCCAAGATGTAGTCAGAAAAAATGGAACCAAAGTTTTTTGGATTCAGCACCCCCAAATTGACAAAGTTAGCCAATAAAATCAATTTTGGCACGATTATCCAGCAGGATTACATAGTAGCCCCTACTAATACGTGAAGAACGTGTGGATTATGATGTGAATTATTATTAGGAAGTAAAGATGTGTATACTCTCAGCATGAACGAAATGTATACATTCTGAGTCGAGGTCAAAGTATATATAAGTGGAAAAGAGGGACTGAGATCGGCTTAGTGTTCAGCGTACTATATGATTCAAAATAAATCTGAAACAACTGTAGTTAATGATTATTCAATAATTTGATTTTAATTTCAATCCTAAAGGTTTGAATGTTAGTTTTTTTTCTATATACATGTATATAGCTTTTTAAGATTTAAACCTAAATCTAAAATGTATTGGTCCCTAACCCAAGTCGTTCAGGAATTACCTAATTTAGACTGTAGGAAGAATAAAATACCTCGGGTTAGATTCCCTTTAAATGCTCACAATATGACACGAGCAGCATTTAGGATAAAAATATCATATCGATTTTAGACACAAACATGCGTTGGTTATTTCGTGTGCAGCTGATTCGATTGATCACAAATAATTATCTGAGGAGTGAAATTAATTTTCAGTAGCGTATCCAGTGGGGGGGGGGGGGGGGGGGGGGGGGGTGATGCGTGCGCCCCTACATGTATTTCTTTTGATAATCACGCATTAAACATACTTGTTACTATTCAAGGTATGATGTCTGCGTCCCCTATTTTCAAGATTTACCGGCTTGGGCACACCATCCTATTTCTTCACCCTAGCTCTACCATTGATCCATATCATAATAACAATATGTTTCTATTTACGTTGATAGTATAGAAACAATATCAAGCATTAAAATGATGCACACCAGTTTCCCATTTATTCGCACAGGGACAAGATATCAGAATGCTAACATATTATGAAAAATGTATGAAATAAAGTAGAGAACCATATACTGAGCAATACTTTCTGAGTATTTTGGGTGGAATGAATTGGAAATTCATTCCTCTATGGCTCTAAAATGATGATATATATTTTATCTTTGGCATCACCAAATCATGTTCACCTCGATGTTGGAGCAAGATTATAATAATAGGCCTATCATGACTACAGTGAATGACTAATTGTCTCTGATCACCCCGCACCTACCATGTACAGATATCCGATACTTGTTTCATCATGTTCATAGACTTTGAATTCGTTTACTTCGTTTTATACAAATTGCATGTTTAGCTTGGTTTGTTACGGTCAGCTCAGCGGGTTGACAAAAAAGGGTAGGGCCTATTCAGTCGTGTTTAGATACCGTGTAAAAACGAGATTAATTGTGTCATGTGAATTGGTCAAGCATGTCGTACCAATGCCGTATATCCCTACCCATTATTACACGTCATGTATCAATGGTATAGTACAACAACAACAACAAAAAAAATCAATAAAACGAGTTACCATGGTTACTAGGCAAGATGGCCAATAGTGACCCTTTGGTACAATAAAACATACAAAATATGTATTTATTTAGTGAAACACAGTGGTATCTTCCTTGAGCTTTATATAAGCCTCATTCGTATATCGCCGAGTCATGCACATAGTGATTTAAAGTGCCATATAAAGTCAAACAAAATGTGGGCCTACCCCTAGTTTGCAGGCACAAACCCATGTTGTTTGCTTACTAGGGTCTGAAGTAAAAAACTAGATTCACTCGTGTACTGTAGCTCCTCTCTTATTTGACACAGACAGTGAGTTTGGAGGCTAGTCTCCACTCTAGACTGAAATTTGTTTAAGTGTCAAATTGAGTCTGTGCTTGCAGACTAGCCTACCCCCGTGAACTAAAATAGGTATCAACATTTCGCATTTTCTATTGCACTGCTATGTTAGGCATGCACAGTACACAGAAACAGAAGAGGCTAGACTATAGCCCTATAGCTGTAATAACATAGAAGTTACGATGAATACCACGATTGATCGTAAGTCTATGGTGAACCATGTATTAAGAGTTACAATCAATCGTAAGATTGATCGTATTTCTTTTATGTTACAGTTTTACAGGGCATATATCTGTCAATGGTAATAAATCGTATAGGCTGAAACCATACGCTGAAACCATACGCTGTCACTGTCAGTGAACACTACATCATCATAATTATAATACATCGATCGTATAGGCCTACTAGTGTATGAGCAAATTGGCACGTACTCTCTTATCGATGCATATCAGTATAAACATACATATACATAATATTGTATGATTGTTTGTATGTTACTGGACAACTATATATATAGGAATATAGCAATTGAATGCACTTCAATGGGGACCTGCGACGTTGTATCCTATCCGACGGACTCGTGATGAAGATCACTAATTCACTAATTTATCATAATTTATAGATGTTTCTTTCCTGGGGGCATATTTAATAAGGTAGAATGATAGAATCCAGTTTGCATACATTATTGTTGCTATGTCGGATGTGCATCTCGGTGAAGCTATCGGGTACGTTGTCAAGAACAACCTTTAAGGGGTATGGGTATGAATAAAATATGTGAAACGGTCTATTTTTGAACCAGAAGTCTCCCTAGCTAATACCCACTAAAGATATATCACCACGGCATAATTATGAATGGTTGTGACTGTACAATCGTGTTTACTGACCTGTAATCGCTTTGCTTCTGTCGAACGCGTCTAGAAATGCGATGTATAATATTCCAAACGCCCAACTTGATCCCGTCGTAATCACAAAGACGAGGAATGTTCCAAAGGTTACCATCCAACCCCAGCCTCCATCTGGCTTACAATCTCGGATATAGGAAGGCTTCGACGACGCGATCGAATCATCACCATCGTCGGAGCCGCCCATCTCCCGGGCGATCCCCGCTTGGTCTCCACTAGGCGGAGAGACCATCCTTGCTGCTCGGACGCGAACAGCTGACTGAAAGCGAGCTGCGTGTGTGTGTGATTGCACGCAGGTGATATTATGTAATCAAACCTCCACAATACTCGTAGTCTATAGATAAAAATAATCTAGCCCCGAACTCTGTTAAGACATAACTGATCATAAATGATCAAAAGATGTAGTTTCCCGGTTTAAGTTCAGTTCTATAAAAAGCAAGACGAAAACAAATAAAGTAATGATAGGTAATGCTATGTTTGATCATTGAGTTCAAATGGGTAGGTAAACATGAATCTTTGTTTGCCCGATTGAGTTTGTCCAAATCACCATTATCATTCCCTTTTGTCTGCAAAATATTCAACTTCTTCATGAGAAGGAAAAAAGAGGACTTGAATCGTGTGAGAACAATTAACCCCTGACAATTATCCCCAGGACAACTACCCCCATAAATAGGTTTTTGACGAGGGTGGTTATCAGGGGCGTAATTGTCCAGGGGGTAGTTGTCCTAGAACCGGCCCGAATATTTTGTCTCCGAATATTTTGTCTTAAACTTTATTTATTTCTACCAGGCCTACAGTTTTTACGTCCCATGAGAGCAACATAATGTATATCAATTTTGTGTTCTTCTTAACTTGATTCTCTAGCATGTTTTCGCCTTGTCATTCACCGGATTTCTTCTCTGACCCCCCCCCCCCCCCCCCCTCAATCTCACTTTATCTTTTGTTAATTCCCCCTCTCTGTAAGGCTCTCTCTCTCTCTCTCTCCCTCTTTATAACTACCTCTCTTCCCCTCGCCTTAATTGTTCTTAGAATATTGTACTTAAAAAAAAAAAATCATCATCATCAAGGAAAATGAAATCAAATTTATCAAATAAATCAATAAGCTTATGAAAATTGACCTGGGGAGGGGCTGGAGTGGGCACTAGCCTAAGGATCTTTTTAAAGTTTTTTAAATTTAATCAATTGATATTTATTTAGTCGAGCTGTATCACAAAATAGGGATGATTACACACAAAAAATGAGAACTTGCATATATGAGTGATCAAACTCAAATATCCAAGTATTTTTGACTATATAGTGACCACCACTATCCATGAAGTGCTTTCACTCAATAAACTACTTGAAACGCACCTAATCGAGTATTTTTGGTTTGACAATATAGTGACACAGCAAAATGAGTTATTTTAATTAACTCATTTATTGAGTAACATAAACTATTGTTTTGAGTACATTGCACAAACTAATCTAGTGAGTAACGCTTTACATACTCAGAGAGTCAGTAAGTAAAGTTGCACAAATTCATCAACTTGCTTGTGATCAGTTTGTGCAACTTTACTAACTGACTCTCTGAGTATGTAAAGCGTTACTCACTAGGTGAGTCCTATTCCTTTTTGTTTGCTTGTTTGCCTGTTTTATAATGATATTTGGAATGTTCCGATGAATATACACATCAGTGTCATCATTTCACTCAAACCAATACACTGCATTACTCACTTCAGAGCATCAATTCACACAAACCAATACATTGCATTACTCATCATAAATCGACATGCATCAAACTCAAACTGTGTAATGACTGACAAAGTAATGGGAAATCCATGCATGGTAATCTAGATGTTAGTGTTATCAGACGATGATTATCATCGGAACATTCCAAATATCATTGTTTATAAAAACAGGCAAACAAACAAACAAAAAGGAATACGACTCACCCAAAGACAAGAGCATGCACGCTCTCCGCGCTCAGTTCCGCTGTTTAGTGCGTATTTAACTCTGTGTTCCGCTATGACTTTCTTCCTCCACATACGTTCCGTTGAAAAGTTAATTTATTTTCTATATCTCCCTTATAATGAATAGAGCTTTGACTGCTTTGCCGAGAGTGAACAATAAAAGCTCTAGATTCACTTCTGCCAGAGTTACCGTAACAAAAGATACGTAATACGGATGATCAAGCAAGCATGCCAAGCATGCCAGGTATTCGTTCGATAACGAAAATTAAATTGCGCATGTACGTACGTAAGCGTTATAATAGAACATACCTCGTGCAGCAGTCTCGATAGTATGTCCGTACTCGTGATCCGAGTAGGCGTACCCGGCGCAAAACATGTAAAAGTACCGCATAGCCAGCTCTCAAGACTTTCACAAGACTTAGGACGTACGAAGACGTGTCGTAGTTTACTCATCTAGTGAATTACAGGCTATATAGAATTTCTCAGCATTCTCACTTTACTCGATTGTTAGTTTTTCACCCGATCATCCACCAAGCCGTACAAGTTGAAGAGAAACTCACTTGCACAATTGTTTTATCGTAATTGAACATGTAAAGTTACTAAGGGATACTCAAGACAAAAAATTTATTGTGTATATATACTCAATATTTTTTTTTCTTGAGTACCCCTTATTAAATTACATGTTCTGGAAGAGCGGTGTGTACTCTTTAACAGAAACACAATTCTCAAGTTAAAAATTTTACGTGATATACGAATAAAAGCACTCGCCTCCAAGAGTAGCAAACGGGTTTTACTCATGGAAACTAGTTCTCATTTTTTGTGTGTATAGTCAGGTAAGTTATTTCATATATATGGTAAAATAACAATATTTATTTGAAAGTATACTTTGTATGGGTCTGTTTTAATAGACTATGTGAATGTGTGCCTACTCTATCAGCTGTGTTTACGTGGGTGTGTGTGTGTGTGTGTGTGTGTGTGTAGGTGTGTTTGTGTGTGTGTGGGTGTGTGTGTGTGTGTGTGTGTGTGCATGTGTATGTACGTAGCGGCTAGCACAATGATTATATTACATGTAGCTTACATGTATATGTACATGGTCTATGATATGGATTTACACTTTTCGTTTAATAATTTCATTTTCCTTCACTCTACCTTATTATAAATGCCATTTTTGGGATCCTTAGGAAAACTCCTTTCAGAAATAGTAGGCCTATAGCTTTGTAGGGAGAAACTTAATATTGTTGACGTTACTAAATTATATTTATTTATTTATTTATTTATTTATTCATTTCTGAATGATACATCACATTGATACAATAGAAATAACTCCTTGGAGCAAACATGATCAAGATAATATAAAACAGTTTACAGTCAAATCTTATATAGATAACATAATTTTGATCAAGAATATTGTTGGAATATACTGGAGTAACATACAGAGGTATAGCAATATAAGCTTAAAGCTTGAGACGTTGCCATACCTGTACACTCATAATTAATCATCATCTACGAGATAATACGTATACAATGGGGTAAAACACTAACTAATACAAAACAACAGCTCAATAATCTACTAGCACTTGTAATTCAATGCAGCAAATCAATAAAACTAAATACTACTAAAACATTATATACAGTAATTGTTGAAAGAAGGATGAAAGAAGAAAGTAAGAGGAGGCAGCCCTATCAAACAATGCCGAAAATAACATAATAAACGATTTGTAAAATGTATGTATAAATTATGGAATTTGAATATCAAATTTTTCATTATATACAAGAATATACAAGAAACATAAGATCATTATAGTAAAAGAAAACAAGGATTGTAATAATCACTTCTTGGAGAATAGCATGCGCGTAATCGCATTTTTAAAAGAGTGTACGGTATGCAAATTTCTAGTTTAACACTTTTATCCTGATAGGTGCAAATATTTTTAATTTTATTTGTCAATTGGTGGCTCAACAGAAAACAGGGCGAATTCAAGATGCATGTCTGACTATATTCTATCGTTTTTAAAGTATAATGCTGACTTTTGTGGAAATTCAAACCATTTTATGAGTACTTTAATGGCCACCTCAAATATATAAAA
Organism: Paracentrotus lividus; assembly: GCA_940671915.1. Classification (NCBI taxonomy): domain Eukaryota; kingdom Metazoa; phylum Echinodermata; class Echinoidea; order Camarodonta; family Echinidae; genus Paracentrotus; species Paracentrotus lividus. Next base: position 43,431,271 of record CALNVZ010001721.1, on the reverse strand, counting down.
TAACCAAAATAATTCAATAATGCTAGGTGTTCTACTAATTTTGGCCACATGCATATAAATGAATAAATATACAAGTAAAATACTTAATGTCTAGAAGTAAATTATTATGCAAACTAATATTCCTTCTTCATTCAATATTTTCCTTGAAATATTGTGTAACACATTGTGTAGGTATTATGCGTTCGTGATGTCAAGTCTCGTTCTGTTCATTCACGCTTTCTGGGTGTCCATGGCAACCGAAAGACCATTGCCAAGGAGACCCCGTTTGGTGTTAACTACGCTTCCCCGGAGCTTCGGCATCACTCAAATAGTGTATTCGCTTTTCTGTAATAACCCTCTTTTGCTCTATTTCTCTCTCTCTCTATCTCTCCCAATCCCCCTATCATTATATATTACACTCTATCAATATTCTCTCTCTCTCTCTCTCTCTCTCTCTCCCTCTTCCTCTTGCGATCAATATTATTTACTGTTATTACACGTAAATCAGGATTACATTTATCATATGTTTTATTATCTGATATTCTAGGGGAAAATAAATGTTATCTTCGTTTAACTCAGTGTGATATTTATCTGCTAATAATGCTTATAATATATTCTTCAATTTTATAGGTAAAAATCATATAGGCCTACTACACTGTCCGTCATAAAGGTGGAATATTTTTTTGCCGCTATAGCGACATGATTTTGCTCTGACTTTAATTTCTTGAATATGTTTGTCCCTGCTTTTACTTTTTGGGACCCTGGCTATATCTTGGACCTTCTCCCAACCCTTCACGTGGACCTTTTTCCAAAGAAGTTTTGTCAACCCCCGTGATGCCCATTTTTGTCATTTTTTCTCATTTTGGAGCCCCTTTTTGTTTTCGAGGCAGATCAAGCCCCCCTCAGTCCTACCCCCAGGAAACGCGACTGAGGTGTATTGTTTTATATTGTTCTTTAAGTTAAATCTATATTTCTTGGGACAGGCTTAGGTCTCTTGTCTAGGGGAGGGGTTGAAGTAAAAAACGAGATTGGTGAAAATTCGGAATATTTTATTCCATCTCTATGCTGAAAACAAAAGAAATGAAAAACCACCTTTAACCCTTAAATATCATCATTTTCCCCTTAAATTTTGTTTAGCCTTGATGACAAGGCTGTAAATAGTTATTATTGATAATATTTCATTTTGATTTATGTTTGGTTGAAATTTTACAATACAATTTAGGGATGATAGAAATTTCCATGGTGTAAAAAATGAATAAAATGAATGTTGAACCCCACTCAAAATAAATTTTGACCCCTCCCCTAGACAAAAGGGTCGAGCCTGTAACTATAAATCTAGATTTAATTTAAAGAACAATAACAAATCTCCACCTCAGACGTGTTTCCTTGGGGTAGGACTGAGGGGGCCTTGGTGGGTCGCGTGAAGAAAAAAGGGCCCCCAAAATAAGAAAAAATGACGAAAATGGCCATCTTCTGGGGGTGACAAACTTTTTTGAAGAAAAATCCCCGGGAAGGGTTGAGGGAACGTCCAAGATATACCCAGGATCCCAGAAAATGAAAGCGGTGACAAACACATTCAAGAAATTAATAACGGAGCAACATAATGTTGATTGAGCCAGAAAAAAATATTCCACCTTTATGACGAACAGTGTATCTTCGCTTAACTCAATGAGATATTTAATTGTGGTGATAATTATTTTAATACGTTCTCCTGCTCAATTTAAACAAATTTGCATGAAATTTAAAGAAAAGTCATTCATATTCGCGCGAAATCGAATGATGATCAGATGAAGCAGATATTCAAGGAATTCAAGGAATCCAATTTAATTTTTAAAGGCAGCGATTGAAAACTGAATCCGGCCGATGGCCTGGTTAGGGTGCTATCACACTTCGCGGAGACATCTCCACGACAGAATAAAAATCCGTCTCCGCGACGGATAAACAGTATTAGAGACGTCTCCGAGACGTCTCCGCGATAATTCAAAAAACAAATGTCTGAAGTAGTCCCAAATCCGTCTCCGAAAATCAGGAGACGTCTCGGAGACGAATTTGGGACTACTTCAGATTTTCTTTTTCATCAATTGTCGCGGAGACGTCTCGGAGACGTCTCCTGAATATCGGAGACGGATTTGGGACTACTTCAGATTTATTTTTTTATATAAATTGTCGCGGAGACGTCTCCTGATTTTCGGAGACGGATTTGGGACTAATTCAGACTTTTTTCATAAACTGTCGCGGAGACGTCTCGGAGACGTCTCTAATACTTTTTATTCGTCGCGGAGACAGATTTTTATTCTGTCGCGGAGACGCCTGCGCGAAGTGAGATAGCACCCTTTATAGTAATATGTCTGTAAATTGCTTAAAAGACGTGGTTTAACTACATTGTTGCTCATAAAGGTTGGACATTTGTGTGTGTGTGCTCCAGCAACACCTTTTTGCTCCGGCTTTAGCCTGAAATCTCCCTTCTGAAAATAAAATGATGAAATCGAGGGGAAATATTCATGAAAGACAAATAATGACCAGGTCAAATTCAAGTTGAGTGATGAAAGTTGATAAGAAAGATTGAAGATAAGAAATGATCTTTTAGATGCACCCAGGGGGCAAGAGGTGTGGACCCGACTTGGCGAGATCTAAAAAGTAGTCCTATCTAATATGGTTCTATGTACCCATAGCAACAACGCTAGGGTGGACTACCCGGTGGTAAAGTGACAGGAGAGTCTCTACAGGCGGGGGCGCCCAAAATAGCCGCCCTTTTTACAAAAAAAATAGTATTTTAAAGAAAATGACTAGAAATAATTCTCTAAACTCAATGAGTTGGGTCTCATATGAAAGAGTATTAAATTTCCTTTACAACAATGCTAACTTTAGTGAGAATTGAAATTAAATAAATTCAGTTTTGTACTTAAAAACATCATTTTTTGCATTTTTTTCCAAAAATGAATTTTTTACATATTTTTTTATCTAATGTATTAAAATTTCTAATGAGAGCTTAAAGTTGTTACTTCCTGGAAAATTGCCCATTGGTATGTCCTATCATCTGTAAAAAGAATTTGAGCAAAAACTTATTTCTAAAAAAAGTTATAATACGCTAAATATATGAATGTAATATACAAACAAATCAAATTTTCGTCTATTTATGTTAAAAACCCGTGTTATACAGTACTTAACATAATACATGTACATGATGTATGTGTACAAAACATACGTGGCTAATCTTACAATTCCTTTACAGATTTACTGAACTTTTGGGAGCATTATAAAAGTTTCTAAAGAGATTTAATAAAAACCCGACAACATCTAATGTTTTGTATTTAGAAATGGAGCCCATGTGTGGGGGCGGCAGTTTTTATTTTTTTCATAAAGAATACATTGATCAGGCGCGGATCGAAGAAAATCGAATTGAATGCATTTCGGGGGCCCAAATGTCTGGGAACAAAAGCGGCTCTTTGTCCCCAGACAATTGGGCCCCCGAAATGCATTCAATTCGATTTTCTTGGATCCGCGCCTGTTGATAATACATTTTGACCTTGTGCACGCATATCTGTAAAAAAAACATGTACATCGTACAAATTCAATCAGAGTCACGGCACAAGAATAATGAAATGGGGTCCATTATCAACGAGGAACCTGGGGGGGGGGGGGGCTCATAGGTCCGCCCCAACTAAAACAATTAGGGGAAATCCCTAAAATCGGGAATTTGGTGCTTAACCCCCCATCCCCTCCTCGGGGGTTAAAAGGGGAAAGAAAATATATGTGGATGTCCGACCAAAGTGAAGTGGGTTACCTCCATGGCTCTTTTTTTTTTTTATTAATTTATTTATTCATTCATATCTTCTTTATACAAGGTGGCCCTTTAAATGAGGAATATTACTCTTCAAGGGCCCCTGTCTATAACGGTTAAAAGCAAGTAATTATTGCACTGTAGTATAAACAATGTACTTAAGTATGGTATACATACATGAAGAGTAAATTAAAATACTCTTATTTGAATAATGGTGACAAATATTGGAAGGCCGAAGGACGATTTTATTTTATGCTACCCCCCATTGTCCTTCAACAAATCTGACAGAAATTCTAGCCGACGTAGCCTTAAAATGTGGGTTTGCATGCTTAGATGATAAAGATTGCTCTTTGTACAATGACGACAGTCAAAGGCATGAACTCAAAAGTTAATTTTCGCCTATCATTAAAAGGCATACACTTCAAGCGAGAAGGGGCAACACCGCCCCCCCCCCTCACTCAGGAGGTCAACCATACACGTATGCCCGTTCCAGATTTTTAGAGATACCCCTATCAGTCGGGGAAACTGTGTCAAAATTACCTCTTATTAGAGGCTTCTTGAGGGGAAGCTGCATCAAAATTACCCCCTATTACAGGCTTTTGGAGGGGCAGCAGGGAAAAATATTCCCTTTTCACAAGTTTTTGGACCATATTTAGGCCCATATTACGGGATTTTTCCTCAAAGAATTGAAAACTATCCCCAATTAAAAATAGGTCACGAGAAAAAAAGCTAAAAGACCCCTATTTCAATGATATCTCGGGGATTTTTCAACGGCCTGAGCCCCCAAAATATACCCCTTTCCGGAGAAATCGGGAACAAGCATACGTGTAAGTTGACCTCCTGAGTGTGGGGGGGGGGGGCGGGGGCA
>CALNVZ010001721.1:43386268-43404421 GCA_940671915.1 Paracentrotus lividus | reverse complement strand
TCGTCCATCCATTGTTCCTCGGTATCAAACTCTTTTTCATCTTCAATTTGTTCCACAAGTTCCTCATGAGCACTTTGTACTTGACCAAATGCTACTTGTACTTGCTGGAATGCTTCCTTGACTTCTCCTTCTGGCCTCACGGCATCAATAATAGCTGAAAGGGAGTTACTGTTTCGGGTGAAGCTTCCCTTGGACCCTCTGCGTTTGAGTTTCAGCGACTTCAGATCGGCCATGGTGCTGTACTCAGTGGTGACCCCTTGGATTTCCAGAATTGAATTGATGGATCACTGGACAAACTGACGCCGCTCTTTTTGGATAGTTGTTTTTATTCAATTCTTTGGGCGGCGTTGTTACTCAACGGAAAGTGTACTTTTTCGGGACATTCCGTCCCACTGGACAGAATTTCTGACTGTCGTCTTTAAGAACAATATGGCTGCTGCGTCACTTGATATGGTGTCTTTAAACATCAAATAACTTTGAAAGAAAACTGTAAAATCAAATTACCGAAACTTCTGTTTCAATGAAACAGTAATAATCCCCTTACATTTTATACTCCAAGATTGGAATTCATATCTCAAGTGGTTCTTGAGATATCGTGATAACGAGCAAATGGGATGTACGGACGGACGGACAGAACGTGAAACATGATTCCTCAGGAACCACCTTCGGAGGCGGAGGTATAGAAAATGTGAACCTTAAATGAGCAGGATTATTTTGGTCATATAACGACCAGGGGATAGGGCCTATTCCATCCCCTCAGAAATTCTAAATGTTCTAAAAACTTACCATGTATTAGGGGCATCTTATAACGAATAAGCCAACATAGTTTGATTCTTTAAACTCAAATACCTGTTCAGTTATCGGCATATGTAATTGTCATTTGACGTATCTATATTGGTACTTCACGTATTTTGGTGTGACCATAGTTGATCAGCCAGTGTATCCTGAAAATTATTTGGTGTAAAAAAAAAATTGAAATTACGACAAATTTGGACCATTTCCCCCTCCCTCTCGTAAAATTCTGGATCCGCACCAGAGTCGGCCATCCCGATACAATGGATGGAAGAGGTGATTAATTCACTACATTTATACTTTATTCTTCTTTTTCAATATAGGCCTACCTAGGATGACGACTGGGGGCAAACCGGATGCATTTGACGACATCTTAGTAGCTATTGCTAAAAGAACGAAGCAAGATGCAGAGACAGATGATCTTGGAAGAGCACTAGGAATTGCCATTGATGATATACACAGTGCTAAGGTGGAAAACAGACACGGTATAGAGCATATGGGGACGTTGAATATGCTCCGAGCTTGGCGAAAGGGCCAACTTCCATCAGAAGAGGCTGACAATATGAAATATGCCTTAAGAAAGGCCAATAGGGTTAGGCTTCTGAACGAGGTCTTTCCAGGGGCTGACACATGCCATGTTAGTTAACAAAATATCGCCCTGTTTTGAGTGCATTTTGGCAAATACGCAAATGTTATTACTTTCGTAATTAATTGAAGTCACGACGCCCATTTGATTGACCGGAGTGGTTTTATTGGATCCATTATCCATTAATACAATCCATTAATACAAGTACTTTTCCAGACGACAAATTCACAGCAATGTATGAAAGACAAAGCAGATGTTGGAAATATTGGGCCATTAGGTGTATTAAGTTTTGATAATTTTAATCACGAGATATTACTGACAAAGTTAAAACATAATCGGAGTCATGCAAGGCGACTTTAGCATTTATGATAGTTCAATCCTATGTATGAGTTATATTAATGATACAGCATGTGTATTTGTGTAAAAGATTGAAAACTATAAGCTGATGACAGTCAAGACCTGTTGAGTAAAAGCTCAGCGAAAAAGAGCTTTAAGGGTTTGTAAATAAGCTCGAGAGCTTTTATGGGAATGATGGGTTATTGCAAATTTGCACTTAAATCTTCCATGGTGAGTTATTGTAAATATAAGTTCTAGAGCTAAAGAGATTTCATGTGTTATTACAAATAAGCTCTAGAGCTTCCATGTGTTATTGTAAATAAGCTCCAGAACTTTCATTGTTTTTATTGGTTATTGTAAATAAGCTATAGAGCTTTCATGTGTTATCGTAAATAAGCTCTACAGCTTTAATATGTTATCGTAAATTAGCTCGAGAGCTTTCATGGGTTATCGAAAATAAGCTCTAAAGCTTTCATGGGTTAATGTAAATAAGCTCCCGATCTGTCATACGTTATTGTAAATAAGCTCTAGAGCTTTCATGGGTTAATGTAAATAAGCTCCCGATCTGTCATACGTTATTGTAAATAAGCTCTAGAGCTTTCATGGGTTATCGTAAATAAGCTCTAGAGGCTAGAGCTTTCATGGGTTATTGTAAATAAGCTCCCGATCTGTCATACGTTATTGTAAATAAGCTCCTGAGCTTTCATGGGTTATTGTAAATAGCTCCTGAGCTTTCATGGGTTACTGTAAATAAGTTCCAGAGCTTCCATGGGTTATTGTAAATAAGCTCTAGAGCTTTCATGGGTTATTGTAAATAAGTTCCAGAGCTTCCATGGGTTATTGTAAATAAGCTCCAGAGCTGTCATACGTTATTGTAAATAAGTGCGAGAGAAATGGGTTATTGTAAATAAGCTTTTATTTGTTCTTGTAAATAAGCCATTTAGCTTGAATGGGTCATTTTGTTAATCGTAAGATTGATCCTATCTTTCATATAACGAGGCAATTCTCTTTTAACTGATTCTTATAATTCATTCATCATCTGATATCTTCACTCTTGCTTATCAATTGTCATCACTAAAATTAGATTCGCCATTGTCATTACGTAAATTTCATTGATAATTGTGAATTATTTCATGCTTTTGTATGTCGAAATTGAGATTTCCGATCTATTGTATAATTTTTTTTTTATGAGCATGCAAATACATACATCTGGATAAGTCAGTTATTGTCACTGGACATGCATGTTGCTGAAAAAGCAATTCGCTTTTTTGAAAAATTGATTGACAAAATTAAGGCCCGCTTCCAAAGTTGTAAAAATGAATGCTCATTACATACAAGTTGAGTCTTGATGCTCATTCTCAAAAATATGCGATCGTTGCCTTTAAACAAATAAATTGGATGCTCATATACCGAATTGCTTAAATATATGCATCATCATTCGACTTCTCATGAATTGAAATTGAAATGAATTGAAAAGCTTTATTGAAACATTTAAAGTTGCAGCTAACAGCTGATACACATCGAATTTACAAAATTGGAGTGAGTGTCCTTTAATTTGAGTGCAAATCTGGTTAAATCCACGGATGGAACGTATAATAGTAATTATTACTTAAGAAATAAATATCTCATTGAGTTAAACGAAGATAATATTTGATATTTCAGAGATAAGATAAGATATACATGTATGATTACGAAAGACAGCAAATGAAATTGTTCGCGAGAGAAAGAGAGAGAGAGAGAGAGACAGAGAGAAAAGGAAAGAAAGACACAGAGAGAGGATGTTGGTAGAGAAAATGGTGTAAAATAATAAAAGAGTGACATACAGTGTGTCCCACAAAAAATGCTAATGGCCCTTTAGATGGGTATAATATTAAAATTAAGATACTATATTAATTATTTCTCTACACCCGTAAACTACAATTCATTTTCTGCAACTGGATGAAATTTTATGTGATATGGTCCAATAATCACAAAGATATGAGCATTTTTTCATCATACATCAGGAAACCTCTCCATCCAAGTTTTGTATTAAGTAGTACCGGGTATATCGAATAAAAGAAACCCAAGTTTGATCGTTAATAATTTGAAAAAATATTTCAGTAGTGATTATGAACTTTATATCAATGTAAAGTGCAACTCATTACCATTCTAATGATATGTCTCTCAGCTCACCAATATCACGCATCGCTGAACCCCATTGTTCTGAAAAAGTCTTGCAAAATTGTGAGTGTTCATTTTCAAGCTCCTTGAGATGCGTTATTCAAAGGTGCCTCAAAGGAAACCCAATTTTGATCACCAATGAGCGTGAAAGTGAACCACTCACAGTTTTGCAAGACATATTTAAAGCAATGAGGTTCAGTGATACATGATATTGGTGAGCTGAGAGAGGTATAATTAAAATGGTAATGAGTTGCACTTTTCAGTGATATAAATTTCATAATTACTACTGATTTTTTTTCAAAGTATTAATGATCAAACTTGGGTTTGTTTTATTCGACACATCCGGTACTACTCAATACAAAGTTGGATGGAGAGGTTTCCTGATGTGTAATGACAAAATGCTCATATCTCTGTGATTCTTGGACAATTTCATCCAGTTGTAGAAAAGAAATTGTAGTTTACGGGTGTAAAGATATAAATAATATAATTTTGTAATTTTAATATTATACCCATCTAAAGTGCCATTAGCATTTTTTTGTGGGACACACTGTATATCGAGAATACCTATATATAAAAGAGGAGGGAGTGGTGTGTACGAGGACACATAGAAACAATCGAAGAGGTAGATGTAGGAAGAGACAGGAGGAAGAGAGACAAAGGGGTTAGAAAGAGAGAGAGACAGAAAGAGGGAGGGAGGGAGGGAGAGAGAGAGAGAGAGAGAGGAGGGGTTACAGAGAGAGAAAGAGAGAAAGAGAGAGAAAGAGCGAAAACTGTACTGCCGTATGAGCATTGAGGAGTGATGAGATGAGGAGGAGGAGTATTGGGTTTTGACAGACGTGTATCAATCAGATATGATTATTTACGTCTGGGACCGACCTTTAACGTCGAAAGACGTGACTGGGTTTCGAACCGGGGTCCATTCCATGTCAGTTTAGGCTGATTCAGAGAGTTGACACTGAGCGTCACCGCTCGACCAACTCCTGATCAATAAGTTGAGATGAGCTTTGGTGAAGAGCATTTTATATCCAGCGAGGGCTCCTTGAATTGGCAACGGTCAGTTAATAGTCAAATCAATACTTAATTAAGTACTTTTTTTTTGGGGGGGGGGGGAGGCACGGCCGAGTTAAGGGACCTGACCCCCACCCCCCATGCTACACTGCCAAAAAAAAAACAACCAAAAACAATTCTATATTTTCACAGCAATGTGGTGTCGGCATACTTGCCATAAATTCTGATGGAAGAAAAGTGTTTCGTTGCAAATTTCTTCTCCTAAAATTTATGAGAGAGATGAGAAAAAAATATTTACAACAAAAAAAAAAAAATGTATATTTTTATCTCTCACGTTAAATTCTGCCTTGGGGAAAAAATTCTGTAATTTTACATCAGATATGGCTACTCTGCTGACACATGTGCTGTTAATACAAATATAATACAGAGTATTGATGGTTTTAGTTTTAGAAAATGGAAAAACACAAACAAAAACAATAAAGATAATTTTAAACAACATTTTTAGCATTAAATTAGGTGACGCGGAGTGTTTTTGAAAGTGGAGGCAAGATAACACCCCCCCCAAAAAAAAAAAACACCTATATTTTGATGTCTTCTCTCAAGTCTACCATGGACACTAGTAGTGTCCATGAGTCTACTGACAAAAAAAAAGGTAGGGGTTAAGCCTCCCTCGGCTCTGCAGCAGCAGAAAGCACTAAACAGTGCTCCTAAACATAAAGCTCTTAATGTAAATGCTCTACAAGTAACTAACATAACTTGGATGCATAGCGCTGCAAATTAGGTCGTTTCGAATGCAGCTGAAACAAAGAATGATTTATATGTTCACAACATATTGAGAAAAGTTGTTGTTGATCGTATATAATTATGTCTTTTGACATGTTTATATCCACTTTGTCTACATACAGTTGGTCCAATTCTATGAAATCTGATACCGCATAGCAATTTGGTCTAATTTCCCCTTGGTCTAATACAAACGTGGTTTTAAAAAAATTCTCATTTAGTTTAAGTCCCACTTGGTCAAATTGCCCATTCGTGTAATTAACTTTCGGTTTAATAGCATTAAATCTAATTCCGAAATGAATATTTTATCTATCACCAGTTTGTTAAAGGAATTGACCAAGTGTTGTTAGACCAAGTGGAAATTAGACGAAATGGACATTAAATGCATGTGAATTAGGCAACATGGTATTTAGGAGAAGTGGCCACAAGACCAGATGGTCATTAAAAGAACCGGTTGTAGACGAAATGGAATTAGACCGTGTGGGATGATACCAAACGGGCGTTAGTCAAAGTTGGTTTAGACCAATTGGCAATTAATTTACCGTCTTTTCTCAGCCCAAGCATACATGCGGCCTAGGGTATCCTTACACATGTACACACACCCATCTACACTCGACCTTACACACACATGTACCAGCTGCGTTAGAAAACAATAATCATGCGCTATTACAAAGGAAATAAAAACAATGTCGTGGACCCATTGAAAATGAATATTATTTGAATCTGAATTATGACAATAGCCTACGCCCATCTTCATTGCAGCAGTGTGTCAGGTGGCTGATGCGCCCTTGAACCAGTTGATATAAGACATTGCTAGACTGTTGCAACCATACGTATCAGAGAACCACTTTTCAGCCATGGATGTAGCATAAATTGGAATACACTGTCCAGTCTCCTTGTCATATCTTTACAAATATTTTTAATCTAAACTAAAAGATGGTCTTCAAATTTCAGCTTCGCGCTAGGATTGTTTAATGACATAATACGTATCTTTTTTTATAAACATCGCATAAAGACTCTCTAAAAATGGACTGTTTTCAGGCCTTCAGGTTGATATAAACACAACACAAAAAGAAAGTTCCCCCTATTTCAAATATCAATAATTTTTTTAATAGGAGGAGTTCAAAAAATCTAATTATATGTCCATGTAGGGAATCTTATTAGCAGCGATGGGAGTGAATTTTAGGAAAAAACATGTTGTCATGCTTCAGTGAGCAATGGCTGAATGCAAAAATGTTATTTTTTGAAGTTCGCAAGCTTAAAATCACAACTTTGATTCAATGATATCTGACCAATTTTTAGGTTTTAAACATTTCACGCATCAGAATTTACGCAGAACGTGCTTCCAAACATACGCAAAGGACGTTTGCTTTAAATTTCATGGTTGAGTGAGCATGCAGCAAAAATGCCAAATCTGCGATTTTTACTTCTTTGCCATAGTAAAATTGATCAAATATGATGGGATTCATGTCTAGGAAGAGTGTTTTTAACTTTCACAAAAAATTTAAATCAATTCACGGTTGATGAACACCAGAAAATACCATGTGAAAAACACTAAAGAAGTATTCTTTCCACTTTACACTAAGAATCACTGTTTTTGTATTATTTTTATGACCGGCGCACGTGTGTACATGATCCTATTGCATTTATTAAAACTTTCATGCTTCAGTGAGCACGTGGCACTGAAAAAGCTGTTTTTCGATGTAGAGACAAAAATTAAATTGCTTACTTTGCTTAACCATAACAATTCGTTTGAAAGTATTCATTTGATTTCATTTACGCAAAAATCCAGATTTTTTATGCTTCAGTGAACACAAGATATGAGAAAAACATGAAAAAAGGAAGAAAGTTTACGGCCCTGGCACGGCCTAATGGTACGTCCGATTCTCAAGTTGACCAAAGTTCTTGTTAGTTAATGACTTCTTAAAGATTTGTGCCAAGTTTCAAGAATTAACTCACAGTATAACGAACAAAAAATTACAATGGACATGGGCAATATTTGACGTTTGTTCACTTTTTGTTCAAACTCTATACGTAAAGTCAATAGGGAGGAAATCAATAGTGAACAAAAGTGAAATTTTTTTTTTTTTCGTTATACTGTGAGTTAATTCTTGAAACTTGGCACAAATCTTTAAGAAGTCTTTAACTAACAGGAACTTTGGTCAAATTGAGAATCGGACGTACCATTAGGCCGTGCCAGGGCCGCAAACTTTCTTCATTTTTTCATGTTTTTCTCATATCTTATGTTCACTGAAGCGTAAAAAATCGGGATTTTTGCGAAAATGAAATCAAATGAATACTTTCAAACGAATTGTTATGGTTAAGCAAAGTAAGCAATTTAATTTTTGTCTCTACATAAAAAAACAGCTTTTCCAGTGCCACGTGCTCACTGAAGCATGAAAGTTTTAATAAATGCAATAGGATCATGTACACACGTGCACCAGTCATAAAAATAATACAAAAACAGATATCCACATGATTTTTAGTGTACAAAATGGAAAGAATACTTACTTAGTGTTTTTCACATGGTATTTTCTGGTGTTCATTCAACCGTGAATTGATTTAATTTTTTTGCAAAAGTTAGAAACCCTCTTCCTACACATGAATCTCATCATATTTGATCAATTTCACCATGGATACAATGTAAAAATCGCACTTTTGGCATTTTTTGCTGCATGCTCACTCAACCGTGAAATTTTACGCAAATGTCCTTTGCGTATGTTTGGAAGCACGTTTTGCGTACATTTTGATGAGTGAAATGTTTAAAATCTAAAAATTTGGTCCGATATCATTGAATCAAAGTTGTGATTTTAGGCTTGCGAACTTCAAAAAATGACATTTTTGCATTCAGCCATTGCTCACTGAAGCATGACTTCATGATATTCCCTAAAATTCACTCTAATGGTTGCTAATTAAATTCCCTACATGGACATATAATTAGATTTTTTGAACTCCTCCTATTTAAAAAATTATTGATATTTGAAATAGGGGGAACTTTCTTTTTGTGTTGTGTTTATTATCAAAGATTTTCGGCTCGCGCTTCTCGCTTGGATTGTTTAATGAGATAAGTATCTTTTTTAAAACGCATAGCACACACACACAAAAATGCACTGTTTTTAGGTTGATATATCTCAAATTTTCAGCTCGCGCTTTGCGCTCACATTGTTTAGTGAGATAATATGTATCTTCCTTATAAACATAGCATAGAAACGTTTTTTCACAACCCAAATATACATACGCTTACAGTATATTCTTACACATGTAAACACACCCACCTATACACTCGACCTTACACACACACGCCCAGCTGCGTTAGAAAACAATAATCATGCGCTATTACAAAGGAAATAATAACAATGTACTGGACCCATTGAAAACGAATATTATTTGAATCTGAATTATGACAATACCCTACGCCCACCGTCTTCGTTGCAGCAGTGTGTCAGGTGGCTGATGCACCCTTGAACCAGTTGATATAAGACATTGCTAGACTGTTGCAACCATACGTATCAGAGAACCACTTTTCAGCCATGGATGTAGCATAAATTGGAATACACCTTCCAGTCTCCTTGTCATATCTTTGCAAATATTTTTAATCTAAACTAAAAGATGGTCTTCAATATAAGCCTGATCATTGCACTGTCGGCTCTACCGGCTATCATGATTTCATTGGTCAAAAGCACAGCGTTTTTGACTTAGTAATTGTATTATCGCTGTATCTTAACAGTACGTGATTTGAAGAACTTATTATTCAGGAATTGTATGGATTTGACTCGAAATACCATTTGAAATAGATGAGTCCGCTATTAACTGTTTTACCCGGGTCTAGTATATCATTTGAAATTGAAAACTGAAATTAATATACAATAAACAATGAAAAGGCGATAACAATAAATGATTATCAAAGATCATTTCAATAGTAGGCTCTTATTCTCGCAAATTTCCTGACGCAATTATGGAAAACACAAGGATTAACCAGCTTCTGCAAGCCGCCGAACAAGGTGACATTGGAAATATAATGTCTCGTTTGGAAAGTTTGGTCTGTGGTGCCAGATCTCTACTGGTAGACAGCTCACATATATACGGAAAGACAATCCCCCATATTTTCTCACAAGAGGGAAATGTTGACATTTTGAGACATGTTATTTCTACAGGAGTAGGCATATTAATCGACAAGATAGCTTCAAAGGGTAGGACTACTCTACATGATGCATCATTTGACAGACATTTCGACAAGGTTCGGGATCTAGAAGCCGATGTTGAGAAGACTGATGAGGATGTTGAGAAAACTGATGAGAATGGTGTGACACCGCTTCATAACGCATCATTCGGAGGTCATGTTAATGTAGTTAAGCATCTCATCGCTCACGGAGCCAAGGTCGATCAAGCTGATAATGCTGGCACGACATCTCTTCACCGTGCATCATGCAATGGTCATCTTGATGTAGTTCAGTTTCTTGTAGAACAAGGAGCACAAATTGAGGAGGAAGATAACAATGGTGTGACACCTCTTATCTATGCATCACACAATAGTCGTCTTGATGTAGTTCAGTATCTCGTTGAAAAGGGAGCACAAATTGACAAGCAAGATAATAATGGTCTTTCACCCCTTCACTATGCATCAACCAATGGTCATCTGGACGTAGTTCAGTATCTCGTTGGTCAAGGAGCACAGATTAATGAGGGTTCTAATAACGGTGGGACACCTCTTCACTATGCATCACACAATGGTCATCTTTATGTAGTTCAGTATCTTGTTGGTCAAGGAGCACAGATTGATAAGGGTGATATTGATGGTGCGACACCTCTTCACGAAGTAGCATTAAATGGTCATCTGGATGTTGTCCATTATCTCATTGATCGAGGAGCACATATTGAGAAGGATACTAATAATGGTTTGACACCTCTATACTTTGCATCATTGAATGGTCAGCTTCATGTAGTTCAGTATCTCGTCAAGAAGGAAGCAAAGATTGATAAGGGCAATAATAATGGGGGGACACCTCTTCACGCTGCATCATTCAATGGCCACCTTGATGTAGTTCAGTATCTCGTTGATAAGGGAGCACAGATTGAGAAGGCTACTAATATTGGTTTGACACCTCTTCACTTTGCATCATTCAATGGTCATCTTCATGTCGTCCAGTATCTCATTGATCGAGGAGCACAGATTGAGAAGGAAGATAACAATGGTATGATACCTCTGTCCTATGCATCATGCAAGGGTAATCTTGATGTAGTTCAGTATCTTGTTGATCAAGGAGCACAGATTGAGAAGGAAGATCAAGATGGTGCTACACCTCTCCACTGTGCATTATTCAATGGTCATCTTGATGTAGTCGAGTATCTTGTTGGTCGTGGAGCACAGATTGAGAAGGAAGATAGCAATCGTGTGACACCTCTTCACAAATCATCATCCTATGGTCATCTTGATGTAGTTCAGTATCTCGTTGTAAAGGGAGCGCAGATTGAGAAGGAAGACAATGATGGTGAAACACCTCTTCACTATGCATCATTTAATGGTCATCTTGATGTGGTTCAGTATCTCGTTGAGAGAGGAGCACAAATAGAGAAGGGTAACAATAATGGTAGGACACCTTTATACTATTCAGTAATGAAGGGCCATCTTGATGTAGTTCAGTATCTCGTTGATAAAGGAGCACATATTGAGAAGGAAGACAAGTATGGCGTGACACCTCTTCACTATGCATCATGCAGTGGCCATCTTGATGTAGTTCAGTATCTTGTTGGTCGTGGAGCACAGATTGAGAAGGAAGATAACTATGGTTTGACACCTCTTCACGATGCATCACGTCATGGTCATCTTGATGTAGTACAATATCTAGTTGATCATGGAGCACAGATTAAGAAGGCTAATAATAACAACGGTATGACACCGCTTCACTATGCATTATCCAATGGCCATCTTAATGTAGTTCAGTATCTCGTTGATAAGGGAGCACAGGTTAATGAGGGTACTAACAATGGCATGACAGCTCTTCACGTTGCGTCACTTACTGGTCATCTTGATGTAGTCCAGTATCTCATTGGTGATGGAGTACGTATTAATGAGGGTGATAATGATGGTTTGACACCTCTTCATTATGCATTATACACGGGTCATCTTGAAGTAATTCAGTATCTCGTTAATCAAGGAGCACAGATAGATAAGAGTACTAACAATGGTGCAACATCTCTTCACTCTGCATCATGTACTGGTCATCTTGATGTAGTTCAGTATCTCATTGGTGAAGGAATTAATAAGGGTGATAATAATGGTCTGACACCTCTTCACTATGCATCACGTCATGGTCATCTTGATGTAGTTCAGTGTCTTGTGAAGAAGGAAGCAGAGATTGATAAGGGTACTAATAATGGATGGACACCTCTTAACTTTGCATCATCCAAGGGACATCTTGACGTAGTTCAGTATCTCGTTGAACAAGGAGCACATATTGAGAAGGCTACTAATAATGGTTTGACACCTCTTCACTTTGCATCATTCAATGGTCATCTTCATGTCATCCAGTATCTCATTAATCGAGGAGCACAGATTGAAAAGGAAGATAACACTGGTGGGACACCTCTTAACTTTGCATCATGCAAGGGTAATCTTGACGTAGTTCGGTATCTTGTTGATCAAGGAGCACAGATTGAGAAGGGTACTAATAATGGTTGGACACCTCTTCACTTTGCATCATCCAATGGTCATCTTGATGTAGTTCAGTATCTCTTTAATCAAGGAGCACAGATTGATATGGGTACTAACAATGGGGCAACACCTCTTCACTATGCATCATACACTGGTCATCTTGATGTAGTTCAGTATCTCATTGGCGAAGGAGTACATATTAATAAGGGTGATAATACTGGTTCGACACCTCTTCACCTTGCATCATCCAAGGGTTTCTTTGATGTAGTTCAGTGTCTCGTTGATCAAGGAGCATCGATTGAGAAGGGCCAAATGAATTGTGTGACGCCTCTACACGAAGCATCACTTCATGGTCATCTTACAGTAGTTCAATATCTCGTTGACCAGGGAGCACAGCTTGAGGAGGGTGATAGCAATGGTTTGACACCTCTGCACTATGCATCACGCAATGGTCATCTTGATGTAGTCCATTATCTCATTGATCACAGTGCACAGATTGATAAGGGTACTAGTAATGGAATGACACCTCTTCTTCATGCATCATTAAATGGTCATCTTGATGTAGTGCAGTATCTCGTTGAACATGGAGCTCAGATTGAGAAGGGTAATAACAGCGATATGACACCTCTTCACACTGCATCATTCAAGGGACATCTTGATGTAGTCAAGTATTTCGTTGGACAAGGAGCACATATTGAGAAGGAAGATAAAAATGGTTCGACACCTATTCACCATGCATCAAGTAATGCTCATCTTGGTGTAGTCCAGTATCTTGTGAATAAAGGAGTGCAGATTGAGAAGGAAGATAACAACGGAAAGACACCTATTCACTATGCATCATCCAATGGTCATCTTGATGTTGTTCAGTATCTTGCTGATAAGGGAGCACAGATTGATAAGGAAGATAACAATGGTGAGACACCTCTATATAATGCATCATTCAATGGCCATCTTGATATAGTTCAGTATCTTGTTGATCACGGAGCACAGATTGATAGGGAAGATAATAATGGTGAGACAGCTGTATACAATGCATCATTCAATGGCAATCTTGATATAGTTCAGTACCTTGTTGATCACGGAGCACGGATTGATAAGAGTAGTGACAATGGTTTGACACTTCTTCACGCTGCATCATTCAATGGTCATCTTGATGTAGTTCAGTATCTCGTTGATAAGGGAGCACAGATGGAGAAGGGTGATAATAATGGTATGACACCTCTTCACTATGCGTCAAGCTATAATCATTTTGATGTAGTCAAGTATCTCATTGATCAGGGAGCACTTATTGAGAAGGAAGACAATAATGGTTTGACACCATTTGTCCTTGCATCATCGTTTGGTCATCATGATATAGTTCAGTTTTTTGCCTGTAAATTAGGAGCACAGCCTGAAATGTCACCTCATCTAGAATCAATTCCCGTCATCGAAGGAGCTGAGCTAAGAAAAGGTATGAATAAATGCATGTAAACCATAATACATCGAAAAGCTATGACTCGTCATTACTATGATATTTTCGGGGTTTCCGTTTATTTGAATGCGCTTACATAAACCCACTTGCTCATCCAACACGCTTTTGAGGAAGTATGTACAACAAAAATGTACATCCATAGTTACTTGTCAAAAATTTTTACATTGAAAAAAAACTACCCCTATTCATAGTTTTTTTAATAAAGTTACCTGTAATGGCCTCTAGAGTACAATAAAAATGAATTTAATATGTGTAATAGGATGGCCGACTCCCCTCCCCCCCCCCTCAAATACAAAGGTATTATTTTATGGAAAAAAATCATCAAAATGAAGGCGAAGAAAGTTGCAGGGTATGCGGAATCTGTACGGTGACATGACATTGCTCCGGCGACAATTATCGTGCTAGGCTCGCATAGAATAAGGTTTTCATGTTAAGTTTGGGGTAGAGTGTAGTCCAAAGTTTGAGGTTGAAGTAATTTGGTCATTTGATTAGTTTACAGTACGGAGGACATGTAAGTGTCACTGGAGCAAAAATCATAGTATAAATGTTAGTTTGTTTCATCCCCATAGCTGCTAAAGGATTTTAATATCGATAAAAACCAATTCGTTTCCTACATTTTAAATGTAGATCAGTACTGTTCAGAGGACACATTTGACAAACGGGGTGGAGAATTAAGGATCCCGTCGCAAGGTGCTACTCTCTCCATCCCTCCTGGAGCACTGGAAGAAGGTGTCAGTGAAACAATTAGTTTGGAGATTCTAGGAGATGTACCAGATGATATTCAGCTGAGAGATGATGAGATGGTGGTAACCAGCAGTTTCCAATGTCTACCTTCAGGGTTACAATTTGCAGCAGGGAAACCAGCCAAGTTAACGCTACCACACTGTGTTAACCTCATTGATCCTCAGAAAGTACAGGTCGTACTGTACTCTTGGACCCATGGTAAGAATTATAAAAGAGAACTATGAAATATTTTCAATTTACTCCTGTCTCCATTGATCAGATTACAGTAAATGCTTTGACTTATTCAATCAAGGCTCAAAAATGTGTCAGGACAGAAAGATCTTATTTTTTTTCGGCAAATAATGTAATCAAGATTGATAAGAATTTCCTAAGGCCTTATTTCAGAAAAATTTATTCAAAGATATTATCCTTAAATTATCCTCTTTTCTCATGCATGGGATTTAAAAAAAAATATATATAATTGTACCCTCCCCCGCAAAAAAAAAAAAAAAAAAAAAAATGATTGTAACTTGTTTTCTGAGACATCGCGTTTTTATCTTAAAAAAATAATTAAACATGAAAAATAATTATTGTGTAATAAATAGTCAAAACTTTGACTGGTTGCCATAATATAAAAACAAGAACAAAAACAAAAATAAACAACAATAAATAAATAGTATGTACATTGACAATCGGTAACTGACGCATCACAAACATTTGACGCTATTCAAAAAACAAAATAATAAATATAAATGTATTTAAAAGTCTGTACTTTCAGATTTACTCTTTAATCAAGGGTATCAAGGAACAAAACATGTGTCAGTACCACAACAGCAAGACCTTATTTGTTTCGCCAAAAAATGTAATCAAGATTGATAAGAATTTCCGAAGGCCTTTCGAATAATTATTACAGAGATTTTAGCTTTATTTAAGGATATCCTAAAATAAATTTCCGTCCCTTTTCATGTATGGGTGTATTTTAATTTAATTATACCCCGGGTTTCATAATTAAAAAAATAATTATACACGAAAAATAAAAAAATGGTAATAAAATATTCAGAACTTGATTGTTTTTTTTTTTATAATAAAAACAAGAGCAACAACTGAACCAACATGTATGTGTTGTGATGTACATTTGGCAATAATTAATATTCTTCTTTACGCCGTTTGTATTTCATCAAAAACATTTCACGCTATTTCAAAAAAAAAAAAAAATAATAATAATAATAATAATATTGTAGATAATATTATATAATTATATATTATATATATATATATATATATATATATATAACGAAAATGTGGCCCGTTGTGGACTGTGTTGCAGTGATTCATCTAATATTAATACAGGGCGAAAATAAAGGACGGTAGACAAATCGAAACGAAATAAGGATATGAGAGCTACGTTTCGATTTGTCTACCGTCCTTATTTCGCCTATATGTATACATGTATATATAAACACAAACACAAAAAGTAAGTTCCCCCTATTTCAGATATCATAATTTTAGAAGCATAAAGAATTTTAAAAATCTGATTATATGTCCATATATGGAATTTCATTAGCCACAATAAGGTGGATTCACACCTGCCCGATCTGGAAAAGTTCCCGTAATCTCTGATCGGGTATTCTTACCCCGATCACAAACTACGCGTAATTTTGCAAAGTGTGAAACCAAAACTACGCGTAATATTCCCGAAGATTAAATTCCCGTAAACTAGTAGGTACTTCGTCAAAACTACGCGTAGTTTCGCCAAGGTCGTGGAAATTTTGTAGTGTGAACATAAATTACGGGAACTTTCTATTCCCCCTTTCTTTTTCTTATGTTATTTCTTGTTTTCCTTTACTTCTCGTCCTTATGTTATTCTTTGTTTTTTCTTTCCCGCTTTTCTTATGTATTTCTTTGTTTTCTTTCTTTTTTGCTCTTCATTATGTATTTCTTGTTTTCCTTCTTTTCTTCTCTTCATTATGTATTTCTTTTTTTTCCTTCTTCTTCTCTTTCCTTATGTATTTCTTTTTTTTCGGGCCTTGTTCTTTCTCTTTTCTTTGTATTCTTTGTTTTTCCTTCTTTTTTTTCCGTTCCTTTGAATTTCTTTGTTTTTTCTTTTTCCCCGCTTTTATTATTTCTTTGTTTTTCCTATTCTTCCTTGTTTATAACTTCGGGTATTTTCCCTGGAAACAGACGGTTCGGGCAGATGTGAACACAAATGAACATATTACGGGTATTTTGGTGATTGAAACAGTTATCGAATTACGAGAATTTTCCTGATCGCGGTAGGTGTGAATCCACCTAATGGGAGTGAATTTTATGAAAAATCGTCAAGTCATGCTTCAGTGAGCAGTGTTGAATGGCAACTTTGATTCAATGATAACGGACCCGGGTTTTCAGATTTTAAACATTTTGCACGTCAGAATGTATCCAAAACGTGCTTCCAATATACGGAAAGATATTTGCGTCAAATTTCACGGTTGAGTGAGCATGCAGCAAAAATGCCCAAAGTGCCATTTTTTACTTCTTTGCCATGTATGTCCAGTTAAAAATTTTGCAGACCCGGAAAAGTTTACAAGTACGAGGTTTTTGGTTGATTCGTGTTCTAGATGGGTATTTAAGAAAATTTAGCTTGGTCGCCAGCTTGAAACCTTGAGCAATTTTTTTTAATTAGCATAATTAGAATAATGACTTAATTAGCATATTTATAATATGCAATATGCTGCTAATCTTAATCCAGGAGGCCTGAGATGAGGGACAAAACATTTTTTAAGGGTCTTTTCATGACGAGGAATCCATTTTTATGACGGTAGTTTTTATTTTCAAGAAATTCTATTGTCTTAAATAGCAAAATTAGCATAATGAGCCTATATTCAAATATGCATACATTATGTACAATATAACGTCATTCTCACTTATATAATGATGAAAATTATGTTTCATTTGTGTTGTAGAGGAGTATTCAAGTAAATGTAGCTTGGTTGCCACATTCGCAATCTTGAGGTATTGCTCTTATTAGCATAATTAAAATAATGACCTAATTTACATGTATGCAATATACTGCTAATATCAATCCAGGAATCCTAAGAATATGAACAAAATACTTTTTAAGGGTCTTTCATGACGAAGAATCCATTTATGACACTAGTTTTTATTTTCAAGAAATTCTATTGTCTTAAATAGCATAATGAGCCTATATTCAAATATGCATACACTGTATGTACAATATAAAGTCATTCTCACTTATAGAATGAGGAAAATTATGGTTCATTCGTGTTCTAGGGGGGCATTCAAGTAAATGTAGCTTGGTTGCCACATTCGCAATCTTGAGGAATTGCTCTTATTAGCACAATTAAAATAATGACCTTATTTGCATATATGCAATATGCTGCTAATATCAATCCAGGTATCCTAAGAATATGAACAAAATACTTTTTAAAGGGTATCTATAACGAGGAATTTGTAACTTTTTATTTCCAAGTTCTTCTTTATTGTCTTAGAGAGCATAATTAGCATAATTAGCTTTTATGCATACAATTACTACATACATCCAACATAAAGTAATTCTTTGATTTGATTTGATTTGACTTTATTTTACATATTTCACAGGTACAAACAACAATATCAAAAGACTCGAGATAATACAAATCAGACATG
>CALNVZ010001721.1:43305103-43382668 GCA_940671915.1 Paracentrotus lividus | reverse complement strand
TCAAATTAAAGTCTCCCATTAAAAAAACCTTTTTATTATTCAAAACATGCATAGACAAAATACTTTGAGCGCAATGTAAAAAATCGTGGATACTACCTTCAGGAGGTCTGTATATTTCTCCAACAACTATTTGTTTTTGATCAGGTAATTCGATTTGAATAAAAATGCATTCAATAACATCAGACATCACATAAACCTCGTTAAGTTCATTGACTTTCAAGTTATTTGATACATAAAACCCAACCCCGCCTCCTCTTTTGTGTTCCCTATTGTTTGTATAAAAAGTAAAGCCGTCAATGGTTACAAGAGAAGGCTGCTGGTCATTCAACCAAGGAGGTACGAGAGATGGAGTTTCAACTGGCAACTAATTTATTCAAACAGCTGTCACTTTCTAAATACGCACAAAAGAATATACAGGTTCAATGCTGCCTTTGATGTCTGAACCTCAAAGCCGACAGACCCATGGCGAAAACAGAGTAGCGAATTTTGTATAAAATAGAATATTGCTTATATTTCACTTTTCATTTGACTGAACAGCGCCAAAATTGAGCACATGATAAAATATGAATATCTCGATGATATAATATCTAAACATTGCTGTAAATTCAATGACAGCACCTTAAATTTGTGAAAAGGGTAAAAAAATGATCTTCCTAAAATCTCCTTTTTAACAATCTTCCGATTATTTCCGGCAGACGAAAATTGAATATGTGCTAGTTGGAATATTAAAAATTATGATGCTGTATGTTTGATTAGTGCCCACAAGTGCCCAGTTGAGCAATTTTGATTTATATGGCGGAAAATATTGACATTTCTTTTCGCTTTCCTAGCAAATTATACGCCTTGTGTATTGCTCACAACTTTCAAACAAGGGGCAGCGAAAAGTAATTTATATTACAAAAGAATATCTCCTTTTGAAAGTGGCCCTACGAGTGCAGCCAAGTATAGGGATCTTTTGTCTACCAATCTGCAAGGGAAATATAGTTAAGCACATGCCCGACATATTTTCTTCTTGCGGCTTTTAAGCTAGATCAAACGATTCTGGCTTGCAAGATCTCCAGGGCTTGTACCTCCTTGATTCAACCAGGTTTCTGAAAAACCGATAATGTAGTATCCATAAGAAAGTTGCTCAATGAATGTTTGAAATTGGTCGATCTTTATGTTAATGCTTCTTATATTATGATGGAGGAGAAATAGTTTATTTTTTGCATTGCGGGAATTTACAACAGAATCGTACTCAGAGAAATATTTGGTACATATGGAGGGCATAGAAAGATCTTCAGGGTGAAAATCAAATTGGAGTTCAGGCATTTCCAGGTTTAAGTAACGCTGGAAGTGGCCATTGTCATTTAAATCAAGATTGTGTTCATCCATAAGGAATTACGAGATTACCGTAGAAAATAGAGCGAGGTTTCCTGTTATGTTTAAAAGTAGAAAAGAAGGCATAGCTTACTATTGACAAAACGCACTGGCTGAGCGAAGTTAAGAAAATTTGTAAACGATAATGGTGTGGCAAATCATGTTCAAGTATGTAAAACAAGTCAATTACAGATTTGATGAAAGAAATGGGATATTCGAACATCACAAAAGGTAACCAAACAAACATAAACGATTTGCTTCTATAATCATTGGCTATTTGCAACCACCAAAGTATAAGGAAATAACAAGTCACATACGATGAGGTAATTAAAAGTATTACAAAACGATCACTGAAAATATTCAGAAAAACGTCAACAAAATGAGATTCCTACTTTTGCAGACTATGGCGTCAGTATCTTTTACCTAAGAATGCATATTAGCATAATAGTAAAAGAGTATAAAATACAGTAAAATATTATGAAAAAAACATAGAACAATATTCCAAGAAATTTACAAACAATTGCCAAGAAAACACAGTCATTGTAAATCAAAACCATCACTGTATTATAGATAATGATTTTGGTACTTCTACTTGGAAATCTATATTGTTTTAGATTGAACAATGAAAATTTGCTGAGCATGATCGACATGAGCAAAAAACCTGTGGGAGCAAAACATCAGTAAGGAAAACCATTATTGTGATAGATATTTGAAATGCAAATAATAACAATATACTCAGCATGAAGAAGTATTTCATCTTTTTCTTCATTTCAATTATATGAAAATGCCAGATATTTTACAACTCAAATTAAAATATTCATAAAAGTCAATAGGCTTAAGATTATGAGCGAGTTTTTTCTGTGTGTGAAAAAAGGGAAAGACCCATTTGAGAAAACAACTGGAATTACAAAAGATTTCCTTCAAGTGGTAGAATGTATATACCATGAAATATTATTTACCAGTATAATACAATTGTAGAATATCCTCAGATTGACATTTCATTTAATGATATTTAGCAGAAAATAAACTGTTTAGAAAAACCAAAGTGTTATCTCACTTAATGTATTTTGATATGAAATAAGTTGTATTCTTATTCACAGAGAGACAAAAATAGTTGTCGATTCGTCTTCTAGATGGGTTTGCAAGTTAATTCAGCTAGCTTTATTGCCAGATTGGTAATCCTGAGCATTTTTTTTTTTTTAATTAGGATAATAATGGCATAATTAGCATTATTCAAATTTCCTACTAATCTTAATGCAGGAACCCTGAGAATTCGAACAAAAAAAGTCTTCATTAGCAAAATCAGCATAATGAGTTTATACTATGTACAATACATACCGTATATGGGGATCATTGTCAAATGCAATAATGTCAGTCATAATATAGGGGAGAGCGGGGTTATATGGAACATTTTTCACAAAAATGGCCCTAAAACAAAAGCGGATTTAATTCAAGAAACAATAAATGCTCAACTTGAGTGTATATCTGTATGATACAAATGTACCCCATGAAATTCTTAAACTTTGTGATGGTTCCGGAAAAAATCAATCTTCAACAAGACCATGTCAAGTGTTCCAACTAACCCCATACACGGGGTTAGTTGGAACATGGTATGGGCATGATTGGGTAAGTTGAAACATTGTGCATGTTATCTTCAAAATTACATTTAAACTATCCACAACATTATTGCATGGGTTTAGCTAACTTGCTTTATTGATTCCAATTAAAATATTAAAGATTGGTGTTCAATTTCTTTTTTTTACGTCATGTTTTATTACACTTGATAGCATCCACTCACATACAGATATTTTTAAGTCCTGTGAAGTAGCATTCTGCATAAAAATTGTCCAATTTGCACAAATATACATGTATAAGAATATTTCTGAACACGTCACTGATTTATATGATTTTCATTTTTTTGTTCAGATGAAACCTATTTACTTAGTACATGTTCCAACTAACCCCGTTCAAAATGTTCCAACTAACCCCAGAGGCCTATTTTGTAAGCTTACAGCACAAAAGAGGGACAACAACATGCGATATATTCAACCTTGTTTTGTAGCTTGGTATAACTGTTTGTTATACTAAAAAACAGGCCAACTGAATTTATGATCTTCTTTGAGATAATAAAACATTTGTAAAAGTGATAAAATTTACTCAGAAGGTGAAAAACAAACATTGCTTTCTAACTTCACGAAGCTTGAAGCACGTGTGCTGTCTAAAATGTGGTGGATGGCAGTTGCTAATAGCAACAACCTGAGGGTAGATTTGCATGAATATATTTATAGCCGTCAGAGAAAATCACAATGTTTCAACTAACTCCGTGTTCCATCTAACCCCACTCTCCCCTACAACATATTAATATTGATGAGAAGATACAATATATCGGCCCAATTATCTCAAATATCAGATATAAAAAGTCAATGCTATGGTCAATCGTGTTGAGGAAAAATACATTTTATATTTCATTCCATCTTTACTAGTTACATACACATAGTTACGAATGAACTGTATCATTTTCGTCTTTCTATAAATAAGAATGACTCAGTATTGTACATACAGTGATACATGCATATTTGCACATAAGAGGCTACATGCATATTATGCTAATAATCATGATAATGCTATTAAGAATGGCTTAAAAAAAAAAAAAAAAAAAAAAAAAAAAAAAAAAAAAACAAGTGTTATAAATGAATTCCTTGTTTTAGGGAACTCTTGTAAAGTTGTTTCATGCATATTCTCAACATCCTGTTTTAATTTGCTAATTATTTTAATTGCTGTAGATCATTATGCTAATAAAAATAATTGCTCAAGAGTCAAGATTGCCAATCTGGCAATCAAGCTGAATTTACTTGAAATATCCATCAGAACACGAATAAAAAAAAAATTGTCTTCTTGTAAATAAGAATAACTTTATATTGGATGTACAGCGCGTCCCAAAAAAAAAAATGTCCCTCTGATTGGGAGCTAAATAACTTCAATAACAAAGAATTATTGCCAATTCCATATGCATAATTTGAAAGCCCACATAATACTGCGATTCCTGTGAAAATTTCAAACGTTTCGCTTCATTGGTTTTGAATGCAAAGGCTCTTTTGTAAGAGTAGTCATTTTTGGCCCATTCCAAGTTTGATGAAAAGGAATACATTACAAAAATGCCATTCATTATTCTGTGCTTCACTTTTATTTCAGTTTAACAACTCAGATGTTCATTCTTTTGTTTTCAAGGAGCAATGCCATATCTTATTGGCCATGAGTCTAGACAAGTTCGCGATTTGAGTCTCGAGAGTCGTGGAGATGTCTCCTGAGTCTCCGGAGAAGAGTGTGGAAATTGAAATAAAAGTTTAAAAAATTAATTTTTCCAGTCGTAGCTGCAGTCAAACTGGCATCGCTGATACTCTTTTGTCTACTAGTGATACACAAAATCGTTCTCGACTAGTTTGCGACTCCAGTCTCTGCAGTCTTGAAGATGTCGCCGCAATGTCGTCTGGGTCTCCGGGAGTCGCCCCAAAAATCCATCAAAAGACTTTGAAAAAATCCTTGCTTACTGGTAATAAAAAAAGTGGAAAAATGTGTCTGGCATCTTTTCACAATCTTTTCATTGAATTTTGAGGCGACTCCCTGGAGACCCAGAAGACGTCATGGCAACATCTTCAAGACTACAGAGACTGGAGTCGCAAACTAGTCAAGACCAATTTTGTGTGTCACTAGTAGACAAAAGAGTATCGGCGATGTCAGGTTGACTGCAGATACGACTGCAAAAACTAATTTTGTTAGACTTTTACTTCAATTTCCACACACTTCTCCGGAGACTAAGGAGACCACTCCACCACTCTCGAGACTCAAATCGCGAACTAGTCTAGACTCATGGCCAATAAGATATGGCATTGCTCCTTGAAAACAAAAGCATGAACATCAGAGTTGTTAAACTGAAATAAAAGTGAAGCACAGAATAATGAATGGCACTTTTGTAATGTATTCCTTTTCATGAAACTTGGAATGGGCTAAAAATGACTACTCATACAAAAGAGCCTGTGCTTTCAAACTCATGAAGCAAAACGTTTGAAATTTTCACAAGAATTGCAATATTATGTGGGCTTTCAAAATATGCATACGGAATTGGCAATAATTCTTTGTTATTGAAATTATTTAGCGCCCAATCAGAGGGACATTTTTTGGGGGACGCGCTGTATGTAGTAATTGTATGCATAAAAGCTCATTATGCTAATTATGCTCTCTAAGACAATAAAGAAGAACTTGGAAATAAAAAGTTACAAATTCCTCGTTATAGATACCCCTTAAAAAGTATTTTGTTCATATTCTTAGGATACCTGGATTGATATTAGCAGCATATTGCATATATGCAAATAAGGTCATTATTTTAATTATGCTAATAAGAGCAATTCCTCAAGATTGCGAATGTGGCAACCAAGCTACATTTACTTGAATGCCCCCCTAGAACACGAATGAACCATAATTTTCCTCATTCTATAAGTGAGAATGACTTTATATTGTACATACAGTGTATGCATATTTGAATATAGGCTCATTATGCTAATTATGCTATTTAAGACAATAGAATTTCTTGAAAATAAAAACTAGTGTCATAAATGGATTTTTCGTCATGAAAGACCCTTAAAAAGATTTTTGTTCATATTCTCAGGATACCTGGATTGATATTAGCAGCATATTGCATATATGCAAATTAGGTCATTATTTTAATTATGCTAATAAGAGCAATTCCTCAAGATTGCGAATGTGGCAACCAAGCTACATTTACTTGAATATCCCTCTAGAACACGAATGAACCATAATTTTCATCATTCTATAAGTGAGAATGACGTTATATTGTACATACAATGTATTGCATATTTGACTATAGGCTCATTATGCTAATTGTGCTATTTAAGACAATAGAATTACTTGAAAATAAAAACTTGTGTTATAAATGAATTCCTCGTCATGGAAAGCCATTAAAAAAAGTGTTTCATCGCTGTTCACAGGCCTCCAGGGCTAAAATTAGCAGCATATTACATATTATAAATATGCTAATTAGGTCATTATTCTAATTATGCTAATTTAAAAAATTGCTCAAGGTTGCCAAGCTGGCAACCAAGCTAAATTTTCTTAAATACCCATTAGAACACAAATCAACCAAAATACCTTGTACTTGTAAACTTTTCCGGGTCTTGTACATGGCCTATGGGACCATCTACTGGACTAATGGTATATTCGATAAAATATGATGGAATTCCTGTTGTGGAAGTGTATGCAACCAATATCCATTCATTCACAGTTGAATGTACCCATCAAACAACCAAAAAATAGGCCATTTCAGAATTACGAAGAGTCATGGCAGTAATTTTATGCACGAGAAAGCATCTTAATAACCTTTTTTTTACTTGTATTTATATTCTTTGGGCACGTGTTAATGATCCAATGGCATTAATTTACAAATTCATTCTTCAGTGAGCACGTGAGACTGGAAAAGCATTTTTCTCACGTACGGACTAAAATTCAAATTTGATTGATTATAACAATTCTTTTCGGGGAGTACCTTTGATTTTATTTTCATAAAAAATGAAATTTTCAAAAAATGTTTCACGCCTCAGTGGGCACAAGATACAAGAAAATCATGAAAATTAAAAGAAAGTTTGAGGCTTCGTCATGGTTCAGTGACTTTTCGAATATGTAATTTGAATCACGATCATGTTAGATAGAGACCAATTGAAGCTATGTGCAAAGTTTCATTAAAAAATTCACAGTCAAATGGACAAAAACTGACAATTAAAATATGCCAAATTCCACTTTTGTTAAACTTTTGTTAAACCTCTGTACGTAAAGTCGTGGAGGGGGTAATCAATACCTGACAAATGTGAAATTGGCCAATTTCATTGATGATTTTTGTTAATTCTACTGTGTCACGAAACTTGGCACACAGCTTCATCTTATCTCTAACTCAATAATAATAATAATCAGTTCTTTTATAGCGCATACCACATTGCTAAAAGAAAGAATTACATATGCACTTAAAGCACAAAAAATACAAAGGTAGTGTTGGGCACCGTGTTCAAATAAAAATTAATTATTACGCATTAAAAGATGTCTTTTAAGAGAAGCCTTAAACTTCTCTAAATCATTAATTGTTCTCAAAGAGTTTGGGAGAGCATTCCATGAGACTTTAGATGCATGTGCAAAAGAACGCTCACCATATGCTGATATCACGTTAACAATTCAATCAAATAGGATGGGGCTATGTTGTGGTAACATTCATAGGCAAAAACAATCACTTTAAACAATATACGGGACAGGTGTGATTGGTTCATACTTTCGAGTTCTGGTCACTAATCTTGCTGCTGCATTTTGAATAGACTGTAGTTTCTTTAATTGTCGCTGTGGTAAACCAAACATAAGACTATTACAAAAATCAATGTGGCACAGTACAGAAGCATGAACAAGTTTTTCAGTTGTGTTTTTGTCTAAATAATTATATATAATAATTTTTACCTATCCTATAGAGAGCGTATGAGGCAGCACGACATTTACGCGAAATGAAACTCTCAAATGTCAATTGACAATCGAAAATTTCTACAGGTTTGCTTTGCTTGAACTAAAGTCCTATCTATTTCTAGTGTCCTAATTGGATCCGTCTCTCTAAACCGAGGAGAAATGTGAAAAAAATTCTGTCTTACTACTGTTCAGTTTTAGACAATTCTTTTGAGACCATTCCTTGATAGCTTGAATACACTGTAAGATTTCATTTAATAGTTGGATTGCAACCAGGAGACTTTCTATTAGAAAGTCTCCTGATTGCAATTGAAACATTTAGCTGTGTATCGTCTGCATAAAACATCTTCTGTACATGAAATATATCTATAATAGATTCCAGAGGAGAGATATACATAGTAAAAAGAATAGGGCTCAGAACGGATCCCTGGGGAACTCCCTGTTTAATGACGTGAGTAGATGATTGTTAACCCCCAACAGTCACACGATGACTTCCGTCTAAGAAATACGATTTAAACCACTTTAAAACCTGGCCAGAGAATCCAAATTTGGATTGTAAACGCATCAGGAGGGTGTCATGTCTTATGGTGTCGAAAGCTCATGAGAAGTCTAACAATATCAAAACTGCTTCTTCCTCTTTATCCAATGCCATCAACAAATCATTTGCGACTCTCATAAGAGCTGTCTCGACACCATAAAACTGACGATAACCTGACTGAGATTAGGCATACAAGTTATTTTAATGAAGATATTCCTGTAACTGGGAAGCTGCTAGCTTTTCTAAGATCTTTGAAAAGAATTTCAGATTAGCGAATATGGGCAGATTTGAATTTTTCGGGGAAACATCCTGAGACAAAGGAATCATTAACAATTGTGGTCATGATCGGTACTAATTCATCTAACAATCTTTTAAAGAGCGGGGTTGGGATAGGATCAAGATCACAGGAGGTTGAGGGGGATTGCATAACTACTCTACCTACTTCCTCATCAGTTACCATTCTGAAGTGTTGAAACATTGACCCACATGTTTCTTCATTAACATGATTAAGAGGAAAATCACTGGCACCACGAGGATCTACGGATGCCAATTGACATGTGATATTTTCTGTTTTCTCTGTGAAGTATTTAGCAAAGGATTCAGCGAGTGAGTCGCCATCATTATCAGCATGATCAGTGCTTGGAAGAATTGATGTAGTAGGATGCGTTAACTGTTCGACTTTCTTAAACAGTTCACGTGGAGTAGAATCTCTGAGCTGGTCACGGTGGTACTTGCTCTTTGCAGATCCTAGCTAATTACTATAGTGGTGTGCTGCTTTCCGAAAGTTCTCACGATCGATCTCCAATCTTCGAGGAAATGCTTTTCGTTCTAGAGCTCGGAGTTCACGCTTATGTTGACGGAGATCATCACAATACCATGGAGATTCAGGTCTACTTGTGACGGTGCGCGTAAAGGTGCCCTCACACCCTACGGCGTGTTGAGCTAACGTTTGACCAGCGTTCTTGGAATTTGGTGTGTACGTTCGAAAACGTTGATACTCGTTAACCATACGCAATTAATCGTTGTCAGAACGCAAATGTACGCTGAGATAAATTCATAATTTATTACAAGTTCACAGTTTTGAGCGTTTTCTAGCGCGTAACAACGCTCTTATCAATAGGTTCTGTATGCGCTGGGCATTTATAGCAGTGTGAACGTTATGCGCGTTGGATGTTCGTTCCCTTGTCGTTCTCTATTCGTTCCCTCGTCGTTCTCTGGTCGTCCAAACGCGTCTAATCTATCTCGGGAAGTTTTTTTTTTAAAGATTATGGTTTATTACTATTCTTTTCATTTTTTAATCAATATCTTTGAATGCATCGATTTTTCTCCTCCTCGATTAAAAAAAAAAAATAATAATAATAATAATAATATAAAATCTTCCTATTATGTCGGAGAAGAGATTATGGGATAATCAATCGACATGTAATTCAATATAACTGTGGTCTCTTAATCTTTATTTTATTTTGGAATTAGCTATATTATATGATGTAATATCAATAATACTTGAATGCTTCGAGCGCCTTTCAGAGTCGCCTCACTAAGCCTGGTAATAGTTAGTTAACATTAAAAGCCCTTATAAACACCGAGTAGGATACATGTATAAAGTGATACATAAATGTAACTATTATTAGTAATACTCTATCATGCCATGAAGTATGTTTAGAAAGAGTTTCGTCAAGTGGTATTTATGTAATTTAAGAAACAAACCTTCATATTTTCGTTAAGAAAAAAAAAGTTATTATGATGTATCTACACTGTTCGTCATAAAGGTGGAATATTTTTTTCTGGCTCAAGCAACATTATGTTACTCCGTTATTAATTTCTTGAATGTGTTTGTCACCGCTTTCACTTTCTGGGATCCTGGGTATACCATGGACGTTCCCTCAACCCTTCCTGGGATTTTTCTTCAAAAAAGTTTGTCACCCCCAGAAGATGGTCAATTTTGTAATTTTTTCTTATTTTGGGGGCCCTTTTTTGTTCACGCCACCCTCCAAGGCCCCTCAGTCCTACCCCAAGGAAACACGTCGCAGGTGGAGATTTGTTATTGTTCTTTAAATTAAATCTAGATTTATGGTTACAGGCTCGACTCTTTTGTCTAGGGGAGGGGTCAAAATTATTTTGATTGGGGTTCAACATTCATTTTATTCATTTTTACACCATAAAAATTTCTATCTTCCCTCAATTGTATTGTAAAATCTCAAACAAACTTGAATAAAAAAAAAAAATATGATCAATATAGACTCTTTACAGCCTTGTCATCAAAGCTAAACAAAATTTAAGGGGAAAATGATGATATTTAAGGGTTAAAGGTGGTTTTTCATTTCTTTTGTTTTCAGCATAAAGATGGAATAAAATATTCCGAATTTTCACCAATCTCGTTTTTTACTTCAACCCCTCCCCTAGACAAGAGACCTAAGCATGTCCCCAGAAATATAGATTTAACTTAAAGAACAATATAAAACAGTACACCTCAGTCGCGTTTTCTGGGGGTAGGACTCAAGGGGGCTTGATCGGCCGGGAAAACAAAAAGGGGCTCCAAAATGAGAAAAAATGACAAAAATGGGCATCACGGGGGTTGACAAAACATTTTTGGAAAAATGTCCACGTGAAGGGTTGGGAGAATGTCCAAGATATAGCCAGGGTGCCAAAAAGTAAAAGCAGGGACAAACATATTCAAGAAATTAAAGTCAGAGCAAAATCATGTGCTATAGCGGCAAAAAAATATTCCACCTTTATGACGGACAGTGTAGGAATAGGTATAAACCAAAAGCCTTGGACCACGGGAAAGAATAAGGGAAACGGAAGAGAAACACAGATAGGGAGAACTGGGTAGACAAAAAGGAAAGAGAGGTAAAAAGAGAATGAAAAAACAGCAACAAGAAACAGACAGAAGAGAGAGAGAGAGAGAGAGAGAGAAAGGGGAAGAGAGGAGAAAGAGATAACAAATGAATATAATACAATGGGAGAGATACTGGAAGATGAAAATAGGAAAAAGAAACTAAAAAGAACATTATTGAGAATTGAGATCTGAAACTCAAAAAAGTTTTATAATAGACACGAAATCGTTTTGAAACATAACATTGTGCAATACATTTTCCCTTTTTTTTTGGGGGGGGGGTGGGAGGTTGTGGAGAAACTTTGTTTATCTCTAATATATGGGCACAAAATTGTTTATTAATTGATAGTATTCATTGTATTGGCATGTCAAAAGTGTTGAACAGTCAATGCACTCTGATAACTGCATAAACAGTTTGTTTTCCTTTTTGTTCTGTTTTTCCCTATATGATCCTGAGGTGTTATACCCCCTCATAATTATGATTTTTTTTTGTTCTTAATTTATTTCAAATAAATTGATGGGTGAAAAAAAATCAGCTTGCGCTTTTTTTAAATCAAGATGAACCAAATAAATGGACGGGCTTGTTTCATATTAGATAAAATATACTTTTTTTAATTTCTCAAGACGAAGGGGTCATACTCTTTTACAGTACATCTACACTCAATACAATATTAGGGTGTTATAAGATGGTAATGTTTTCTTGAGATAGAAGACATTACATTTTTAACTACACTGTTGGTCAAAAAAGTAGGGTTTTTTTTTTATTGATCCAGCAACATAAATAATTTTGATGTTTATTTTTATTATTATTTTTTTATATTGGATTTTTCCTAAACCATGACTGGGTATTGAATAATTAAAAAAAAGTACTTCATCAACCACAATAACCTTTCTCGCAACTTTTTTGGCTTACCAAAGCCCCCTCGGTGCTATCCCATGAAACGCTTTTGAGGTGTAGGGTTGCTATTTGTCTTAAATCTAGGTTTAAAAACAGTGGTTTCTTGTCTGAGGGGTTGAATTAAAAAGTGTGACTGGTAAAGAATATAAATAATAAAAATATTCTACCGTTATGGTAAAAACAGAGAGAGAAAGAAACCTTTAACAATCAATTGAGTATATGAATATAAAAAAGGCCTAAGTCCAATTTTTGGCGAAATTGAGTTATATATGGGAAATTGTTCCTTATACATTCACCCATCTTGTGCATAAATGATGAATCTGAAATCATCTCAGAAATGCCTTAAATAAAGGAAAAATATCTGGTATGAATGTAAGAAAAGCCTAAGTCCAGGACTTAGGCTTTTCTTACATTCATATCTAGCGCCCTCTCTCATTACTTCTTGTTTAACCTTGAGTACCTCAAAATTGAAGTTGAAGTTCACTTGCAGATGTTTGTGCTTCTGTGTGTGTGTGTGTGTGTGTGTGTGTCGGAGGGTGTGTGAGGGGTGTTTGGGTGGGTGTGTGTCAATATATATTTTAAGAAAATAGCTCGTCAAAAAAAAAGTAATTCCTATGCTGATGTGAGTGTGTGGATGTGGGGCATGCAGGGTGGATTCAGGATTGATGTTTTCTTACAAAATTCGCTCACAACACAATTAAAGTTTTTTTTTTTTTTTTTTTTTTAGAATTTTACCCCAAAATTCACTGATAATCAATAAAATAAAAAATTCTGCCCATTTACAAAAGCATTTTACCCCAAGATCTCTGGCAAACATGGAATAAAGGTCCTTGCTAAGGAAAAGTTCTCACTCCATTTACACCCCCAACCTTAGCTTAAGTGGGGACACCCTCTGTATTTCTTGTTTTTCTATTTAATAAAAAAAAATTAAAGGGAGGGACCATACCCACCCCCTCCCATTCTTGAACTGTTGTTTGTGTGCTTAAGAGTTCTTGGTTTCATGGATGGAAGATCAGTGAACTGTAAAACGTGAATAATACATCATTTTGCACACTTTTTTTTCCCAGTATTTGAACACCTACACATGTCCTCACATTTAAAACCCACACACCCACACCCACACCCTCTCGCTCATCCCAAAACACATCAGCTATTAAAAAATATTTAAAAAACCTAAAATACAAAAAGATAAGGGGCCCTTTTTGTCTGATATATAAAAGAAATCTCTTGTTTATCATTTTTATACATTCAGTACTACAGAAGTCTACCATGTATATGAATGTAAGAACGACCTAAGTCCATATGATTCTAAAAACGACCCAAGTCCACCAGACAAAAGGCCCCGCCCACAAGTTATTTAAACATTTATGTTCATAAAAAATTTACACTTAAATTTGTTTTATGATGTTCTCTGATGTCTTTTGGCCAAATATACTTTAATTGCCCAAATTAAAAAAATATGCAGTTTTTTTCGATTATCTCGAAATGGCCTCCTATGGACTTAGGCCTTTTTTATATTCATATACTCAATTGTTATTATTTCTTCAATTTTTTTATTTCGTCTAAGAAATAACCATAGCAGTAGTGGATCCAGGATTTTGAAATACGATTGGTGCATCCCGAAAATTTGAGGAAAACAAATAGGTGCAGGCAAAATTTTTCCAATTTTAACATATACAGTCAATCATTTTTTTTTAAATCATAGAAGGGGTGCGGGTCTCCTGCGCCCCGTATGGATCCGCCACTGCCAGGTTCCCGGAGAGTTGAGAGGGGGCAAACAAATTCAAGAAATTTAAGCTGGAGCAAAATGATGCGGCTCGAGCCAAAAAAACCCCCAAAAAACAAATAAACAATAGTAATAATAATAATAATAAATAAATAAACAATAATAATAATAAAAAAATGATAATAGTATCCAAGCTTAATGAACAACAATATAAATTCTACTGGTGTTCTTTTGGACTTCGTATTTTTAAGGTAATAAATTGCTCCAAAATGATAAATAAAATATAGAAATACAAAATTTGTGTTAACATTTAAAAGTGTTTAGATACGTTAATTACCTTGGTATTTACAGAAAATTACATGTATATTTCAAGTCGAAAATGTTTATATTTCATTATACCGAATAGTTACTTTACATGTAAAAATAGCATTTAACCAGGGAGGGAAAACTACTGAGCACAAAACAGAATAAGCTTTAATCATTTTATTCGATAACACAAAGCGCCCCCATTTGGTGACATAAGGATATTGAGGTAAAAAACATACGCCCCTATTTGGTGACATGAGGAAATTGAGTAAAAAAACATATAAACTAAAGTTCTGCGTTGGTTGGGCGCACTTCGAACTATGAAGGAACGTTCACCCAAAGCGCTAAAAGATCAAGTAGCGAATGCCCAGCGGTTTCAAAGCGTCTTTATAAGAACGCTGTTACACGCAAAATTTTTTGAACATGTTCAAAATCAAAAATTGACCTCAGCGTTCCTCTGCGTTTCTTTGCGTATACCAACGAAAAGCAAACGCTTTCCTACGTTTGCCAAGCGATTATCGAACGATAGTCCGCGCTCATGAACTTACGCGAAAATGCAATTAACATTCCACGAACGTCGGGCAGTCGTTACTCAATACGCACATGTTTGGCGTTTCCTAACGTTCATTAACACGTCTAAACACGCTAGATATAAGTTAGGCATCGCTGTTCAGCCGTTGTTAACGCTAGGCAATCGTTAGGTGGACGCTAAGCACGCGCAGTCATCGCTACCCTGACGCTATTTATTCGCTTCTCAGTCGTTTAGAGCTCATTAAAAATTCTATTTTGGGCAGGGAAAATGGAGCGTTCTTGAGCGTATTTTGGACATAGTCAAATTTCGAGTGAAAATCGTGAACGCTAGACACACGTTACCTCAACACGCTCTAGTGTGAGGGCACCATAACTTCAGGAGCATGTTTATCCAAGAGACGAGAAAGCGTAGACTGCAACTGATTGATAAGTTCGTTTACATTGTTGGATGAGAACGAGTATAACTCAGAACGATGTCTTGACGAAATGCTTCAATGTCAATATTGCTGAACATTAAAAGACGAGATGATATTCTGAAAATTAACAGAATTCGGGTTTGTTGTTGAGTCAAAGTGATAATTAAAGTCAACGCTAATCTCCTCTTGTTTTTATTTCGACTACATTTTGCAACAAGAAGCAGTAGCCATGTTAAAGAGTGTTCCTCTCACACACACACACACACACAACACACACACAACACACACACACACACAAACAACACACATATATATATATAATATATATATATATATATATATATATATATAATATATATGTTGTGTGTGTTATGAAAAAAAGTCTAGGACAAGCTTGGACGTTGCTGGACTTTGAATCTTTAATCAAGCTTTTGGCTTATGCCTTCATCAGGATCTCTGAACAGAAAATCATAACAAACAAGAACAAAAACCATAATAAATAAAAGTAAATCATACAAACAAAAATCAAGGCACCAACATCTTATCTTATATAATGTATACAAAAAGTAAAGAAAATAAATAATATGTACAAGTATTACTTGTACTTGTACATATTATTTATTTTCTTTACTTTTTGTATACATTATATAAGATAAGATGTTGGTGCCTGATTTTGTTTGTATGATTTACTTTTATTTATTATGGTTTTTGTTCTTGTTTGTTATGATTTTCTGTTCAGAGATCCTGATGAAGGCATAAGCCGAAAGCTTGATTAAAGATTCAAAGTCCAGCAACGTCCAAGCTTGTCCTAGACTTTTTATTCATAACACATATATCATCTGGACAAAACGTCGTCATGTCCAAAAAGTTGAGTCTCATCGCACTTATATATATATATATATATATATATATATTACGGACGACCCCACCCGGGGCTTACTATAGCTCAGATGGTAGAGTGCCTGACTAGTAACTAGGAGGTCTCTGGTTCGAATCCTGATGGTACCCCATTTTCTTTGCTCATTTTTTTCATATTATATATATGTGAGAAGGGAACTACTCTTTAACCAAGGAGGTACGAGCCCTGGAGATCTTGCAAGCGGGAATCGTTTGATCTAGCTTAAAAGCCGCGAGGAGAAAATATGTCGGGCATGTGCTTAACTAGATCTCCCTTGCAGATTGGTAGACAAAAGATCCCTATACTTGGCTGCACTCGTAGGGCCACTTTGAAAAGGAGATATTCTTTTGTAATATAAATTACTTTTCACTACCACTTGTCTGAAAGTTGTGAGCATACACAATGCGTATACTTTGCGAGGCAAGCGAAAATATGAATCAAAATGACTCGACTGGGCATTTGAGGGCACCAATCTGACATATAGCATCATAATTTCCAATATTCCAACTAGCACATATTCAATTTTCGTCTGCCGGAAATAATCGGAAGATTGTTAAAAAGGGGATTTTAGGATGATCATTTTTTTAACCCTTTTCACAAATTTAAGGTGCTGTCATTAAATTTACCCCAATGTTTAGATAATACATCGTCGATATATTCGTATTATACCATGTGCTCAATTTTAGCGCTGTTCAGTCCAATGGACAGTGAAATATAAGCAATATTCTATTTTATACAAAATTCGCTTCTCTGTTATCCCCATGAATCTGTCGGCTTTGAGGATCAGACATCAAAGGCAGCATTGAACCTGTATATTCTTTTGTGCGTCTTTAGAAAGTGAAAGCTTTTTGAATAAATTAGTTGCCAGTTGGAACTCCATCTCTCGTACCTCCTTGCTTTAACATGGCTACTACTCCTTGTTGCAAAATGTAGTCGAAATCAAAACAATTTTATTTTCTGCTTCGATTTGAAATGTGCATGTCTATATATAAGTATATATGTGTGTTTGCGTAGACTTATATACAGTTGTCCGCAAAATTGTTCATACCCCTGTAGTTTTTTATTATTTTTTAGTCGTGCTCCTATCTGAATGCGTTTCGTCAAACTTTTTGTTGATAAGTACGTTACTAACAATTGAACAACTAGGAAAATTTAAAATTTTGAGAAATTCGGTATTCTAGGTGTATTTTGTTGACAGATTTACTAAAAACTCCATGTTCATATTTATTCATACCCTATAGGGATGCCAACTCCAATTTCTTATCTATTCATCCCGATTATAATTATTTATTTAAATTTTCACGTAAAATAGTTTTTGCGAATGTCCAGAACCATCATTCATGTCTTCCGTGTGTTTTGACCAATGCGTACTCTTGTAAACGTCCAGGCTGTGTAAGGTTACATGGTCTTTGAGCCATTTTGTGAGTCTTCCACTTCCCGGACACATTTCTACGGGGATTCTTGTCAGGTCATCGAATTTTTCTCTCCAGGTCGTTCATCATGATTGTCCTTGAACTCCTTCTTCACTAACTTGGCCGTATGCTTCTGAACTTCGTTCTGTTGATGTGTCCAATGCTGTCCCAGGTAATATTAACAAACATACTTCTGCAAGTTTTCATCCAGGATCTTAATAAAAATGTCTTCACCGGGATGCCTCCTATTCTGAACAGATTCCCAGTACTACCCGCACAGATAATCCCCCATAGCAGTTCTATGTGAATGCCACGTGCTAAAATCAGGACACTGATCTTTATATTTAAGTCTTTTTTGCCAAATTGAAGAAAGTCCATATCACTCGTAAATTCAAATTTTACTCACCAACTTATATAATTATGGTCCAAAAGATAAAATCCTGGTTTGAATGAGCTATGGAACTGTCCAGAGGCTTGCGGTGGGTCTGACTGCAAAACTGCAGTCTGTATTGAGAAGTGTCTGTAATCCTCTATGCAGTATTCGCTCATTGGCACCTTCGTCTCTGGCTGGTCAGTGGTGTCCATTCCGACTTTGGTTGTGATCTGTGGGTTGTTGTAGGCCTTGCAGTATACTTATTTGGCAATTCAAATGAACACCTTGCACTTTTAGTCATGCCCATGGAAGCTTTTTCCAAAGTGTCTTACATCTGGTGCTTATGAAAGAGCACTTGAGTGTTATATCAGGGACTAAAAAGTTTGGGTAGAGCAGTTATTTCATTTCAATAACATTCATATGAATGTTCCTATGTGAAAAATTCAAAGTCCTGACAAGAAACCGATAATAAAGGGGTTGGGAAGCTGAAGACTCACAGGATGTCTCAAAGACCATGCAACCTGACTCAGCCTGAAGGTTTTTCAGAGGACACATGGGCCAGACCCCACAGAAGCCATGAAGAAAGACCATAAACTCTTGCATTAACTATTTCAGATGGTTATTTGAAGAAAATAATATGTAATTGATGATGAGGTTTACGGTTCACCATGTGGTTAGTCCTAAAAGGGACTGTTTGAGAAAGTAGAAGAGGAAATGAAGAGTTACAGAAAGTAGAAAATTGGTAGGGCGAGATAGAGAGTAGAGAGTAGAATTGGAGGTAATCTTTCGTGATTTAGTCCTGAAAAGGACTGTAAACCAGTTGAGAAGACGAGATGCGAGGAAGGCTTGAGTAGTAGTAGAGAGTGCTCGACGTTTCGGACGGGTTGACTGTCCGTCTTCAGGAGTGAAGAGTGGTAGAAGATGCGCGGGATGTATAGCTGATGTGCGGACGTGGGAGTAGCATCGACGCCGGACGGTCGGCGTGGGTGGAGCTCTATTGTTGTAGTTGCGTGGGTGGCTGGTTGGCGGGAAAGTCGGGTGTCGAATGCGGACGTTGGTGAAATCGAGGCCGGTGTGGCTGGCGTAGAGGCGGTGTCCTATTGTGGTCGAAGAGTCGTGGGCGTGGCGTTGCGTTTCCGGGCGGGGTCGGAGGTTGTGGCGGAAGTTGTTGAATTGAGTCGGCGTAGCTGTCGGCGTGGCGGTGGGCTGGTTCTCGGGTGAGGTGACTGGATGTTGGGTGTCGTCGGCGAAGTTGAAGCAGAGGTGGGCTGGTAGACGAAGACGGTCGAGGTGGGGTTGGTTCGTTGTGGAGAATTGGGTTCCAGATGCTATTGATGTAGAGTCCTGTGTCTTGGGGTACGGTGTTATGGCGACGGATTTCGATAGCTTCCCTAATCCTTCTTGAGTTCCAGTGGCGGATGGTCGTGTGAGGGTGGCTGTTGTCCCAGTTGATGCGGTGGTTCTCTTGTTGGGCGTGCTTGACAATGGCGGATTTGTCCAGTCGCTGAGTCGTTGTCAGTTCTTGTGTTCCTTCAGTCTGGTGTCGAAGTGGCGGCCTGTTTCCCGATGTACACTTTATCCGCATTCACAGGGAATGCGGTAAACACCTGGTTGCTTGTTGATTGGGTTTCCTGTCCTTGTGTGAGTAGAGGATTGAGTGTAGCTTGGTGGAGGAGCGGTGTCTAACTTGAATGTTGGCCGATCGGAGGATGCGTTGTAGTTGGTGGGAGATCTTGCCGATGTAGGGAGTACAACTGTTGAAGGAGGGTTGGTAGTCGGAGCTTGGTCGTTGGTGGCGCTATCGGTGGTTCTGGTTGGAGGAGGCTTGGTGTTGATAGTCCGGCGTGGGTCTGGTTGATGGTGGTGAGGGCTTGAGTGACATGTCGGGTTCTGAGGAAGATGTTGCTTGTCGCTGAGTTGGTAGGCTCGTCTGATGAGGGTGTTGGGTACCGATTGCAGGATGGATGGGTGTTGGTGGGGGAGCGGTAGTGAAGATAGCGGTCGGTGTGGGTAGGCTTCCTGTAGACTTGGTGAGATGGAAATCCGCTGGGAGTAGTCTTGACTAGGACGTCGAGGAAGGAGATGGAGTCATCATGTTGGAGTTCCATGGTGAATTTGATGTCTGGATGTTGCTCGTTGAGGTGGTTGAGGAATTGGTTGAGTCCAGGTTTGCTGTGGGGCCAGATGACGAAGGTGTCGTCGACGTATCGGAGCCAGAGAGAGGGTCGGGTGTCGTTGGTCTTGAGTGCTTGAGTCTCGAAGTGTTCCATGAAGATGTTGGCGATGATGGGGGAGAGGGGTGATCCCATAGCTGCTCCTTGGAGTTGTTTGTAGAAGTTGGTGCGCCACTTGAAGGAGTTGGAGTTCAGGCAGGTGAGGAGAAGGTCGTGGATTTGGTCTGGAGTGAGCTTGGTTCTTGTGTTGAGGTCTGGGTCTGAGATGAGGCGTTGTTTGATGATGTCGCAGACTTCTGGAACAGGAACGCTGGTGAAGAGAGAGACAACATCAAAACTTACCATAGTATCTGAAGGGCTGATCTGAGTCTTGGAGATGATGTCTACGATATGTAATTGTGGTTATTTCATAAGAAATTGGACTGGGAACCCCTAGGGTATGAATAATTATGAACATGGTGTTTTTCATAAATCTGTCAATAAAATACCCCTGAAATACAAAATTGCTCAAAATGTCAAATTTCCTAATAGTCCAGGTGTTAGTAACATACTGATCACCAAAAAGTTTGACGAAACTCATTTATTTCAAAGCAAAATTGAAAAAAACTTTTAAAATGTCAGGGGAATGAACAATTTTGCGGACAACTGTATATATATATATATATATATATATATATATATATATATATATATATATATATATATATATATATATGTTTGTTATAATTATGTAAAAAGAAATTGTTCCTTTGTACTAATTATATGTTTTGTTTTGGTTTATGTTATACAGCCCTTGAAGAAGGCTTTTTGGGGTTTGTGGGTTTGGGGTTTTTTTTTCAGCAACGCCAATCTCCTCTTGTTTTTATTTCGAATATAAACACAACACAAAAAGAAAGTTCCCCCTATTTCAAATATATATTATTTTTCAAATTGGAGGAGTTACAAAAATCTAATTATATGTCCATGTAGGGAATTTAATTAGCCACCATGGGAGCTAATTTTAGGAAAAATCGTGTTGACATGCTTCAGTGAGCATTGGTTGAATGCAAAAATGTCATTTTTTGAAGTTCGCAAGCCTAAAATCACAACTTTGATTCAATGATATTGGACCGATTTTTAGATATTAAACATTTCACGCATCAGAATGTACGCAAAACGTGCTTTCAAACACACGGAAAGGACATTTGCGTAAAATTTCACGGTTGAGTGAGCATGTAGCAAAAA
This sequence comes from Paracentrotus lividus, assembly GCA_940671915.1. NCBI lineage: Eukaryota > Metazoa > Echinodermata > Echinoidea > Camarodonta > Echinidae > Paracentrotus > Paracentrotus lividus. The sequence goes on along the minus strand of CALNVZ010001721.1, from coordinate 43,361,470 downwards.
TACCAAATCTGCGATTTTTTACTTCTTTGTCATGGTAAAATTGATCAAATATGATGGGATTCATGTCTAGGAAGAGTGTTTCTAACTTTTGCAAAAAAATTATATCAATTCACGGTTGAATGAACACCATAAAATACCATGTGAAAAACACTAAAGAAGTATTCTTTCCATTTTGTACACTAAAAATATGTGAATATCTGTTTTTGTATTATTTTTATGACCGGTGCACGTGTGTACATGATCGTATTGCATTTATTAGAAATTTCATGCTTTAGTAAGCATGTGGCCCTGGAAAAGCTGTTTTTTTATTTAGAGACCAAAATTAAATTGCTTACTTCGCCCAACCATAACAATTCGTTTGAAAGTATTCATTTGATTTCATTTTCGCAAAAATCCAGATTTCTCATGCTTCAGTGACCACAGGATATGAGAAAAACATGAAAAAAGGAAGAAAGTTTACGGCCCTCGCACGGCCTAATGGTACGTCCGATTCTTCATTTGACCTAAGTTCCTGTTAGTTAATGACTTCTTAAAGATTTGTGCCAAGTTTCAGGAATTAACTCACATTATAACGAACAAAAAATTAACAATGAATATGGGCAATATTTGACGTTTGTTCACTTTTTGTTCAAACTCTATACGTAAAGTCAATGGGGAAGAAGTCAATAGTGAACAAAAATCAAATATTGCCCATTTTCATTGTAATTTTTTTGGTCGTTATACTGTGAGTTAATTTTTGAAACTTGGCACAAATCTTTAAGAAGTCATTAACTAATAGGAACTTAGGTCAAATTAAGAATCGGACGTACCATTAGGCCGTGCCAGGGCCGTAAACTTTCTTCCTTTTTCATGTTTTTCTCATATCCTGTGGTCACTGAAGCATGAGAAATCAGGATTTTTGCGAAAATGAAATCAAATGAATACTTTCAAACGAATTGTTATGGTTAAGCGAAGTAAGCAATTTAATTTTGGTCTCTAAATAAAAAACAGCTTTTCCAGTGCCACGTGCTTACTGAAGCATGAAATTTATAATAAGTGCAATACGATCATGTACACACATGCACCGGTCATAAAAATAATACAAAAACAGATATTCACATGTTTTTTAGTGTACAAAATGGAAAGAATACTTCTTTAGTGTTTTTCACATGATATTTTATGGTGTTCATTCAACCGTGAATTGATATAATTTTTTTTTTGCAAAAGTTAAAAACACTCTTCCTAGACTTGAATCCCATCATATTTGATAAATTTTACAATGGCAAAGAAGTAAAAATCGCAGATTTGGTATTTTTGCTGCATGCTCACTCAACCGTGAAATTTTATACAAATGTCCTCTCCGTATGTTTGGAAGCACGTTTTTGCGTACATTCTGATGCGTGAAATGTTTAATATCTAATATCGGTCCAATATCATTGAATCAAAGTTGTAATTTTAGGCTTGCGAACTTCAAAAAATGACATTTTTGCATTCAACCATTGCTCACTGAAGCATGTCAACATCATTTTTCCTAAAATCCGCTCCCATGGTAGCTAATTAAATTCCCTACATGGACATATAATTAGATTTTTGTTACTCCTCCTATTTGAAAAAATATTGATATTTGAAATAGGGGGAACTTTCTTTTTGTGTTGTGTTTATATATATATATATATATATATATATATATATATATATATATATATATATATATATATATATATATATATATATATATGCATATAAATATATTTAAAAGTCTGTACTTTCAGATAAACCACAACTTTTCCCACGCTATTATCATGATTATCATCGGTTGATTTTTGTATCATAATACTGTTTTCTGTATTTTTAATAAAGAAGAAGATAGAAAGTGTAAAGCAGAACGAATCCTACAGTCATCAAGAAGCTGTCGGGTCACTCCTCACTACGTTGAAATATCACTGGAGCACTTTACATCATGGTTCGTGACCTTCATCATAGATTGGTTGTACATGAGTGGCAAACGAGTGTCTTTCATGCCATTCCTGCCAAGAACAATGACACCTTCAAGGATCATTACGTTGGAGTTACGTATGGTCAACAAACCACACGATATTGATTGGGTATGTCATAAACATGTATTAGATTTTTAATTTTTTTTTTAATGAATGTATCAATATGTGTGTTTGCGAAAGGAATTTTTCAAATGAGGCTTAGAAATCAGTTTTCAGCATCATACAACGGTTTACCTCCCCCCCCCCAAAAAAAAAAAAAAAAAAAAAAAAAAGAAAAAAAAAGAAAAAAGAAAGAATGTTACTACTGAGAAAATCCTGTGCTGCCTAAAACAAAATTGCCTTGTATAACGCCTTCACTTCATATATCAATATTCTATCTTTTGCCAATATTATCACATTTAACAGAGAGTTATCCATAACGTGAAGGGTGACACGTATCAACCAGCAAAAGATGACGACGATGTAATGACAGTCAAAGATGAAGACCTGAAAGTCAGATGCAAACTCAATGCCAGTGATGCGGAAGAGAAGGTAGGATGACACTCATTTTAAAACATAAAGTTCTTCAATCTAAATGGATTTAAACCAAACTTATCTGTCAGTGGGTGACGAGCCATTGTAACCGGATGATTAATCTAAGAGCATATTCCACAAGTTTGGTTCGAATTAACACCATGAACTCTTTTGCCCATATCCTGAATCGAAGTTAACAGTAAACTATTACACCTCGAGCCAGGTTTAATTCGGGGTACTCTTCAATTCTTTGAGGAAAAATCCTGAAATAATGTCCCGAATATGGTCTACAAACCTGTGGAACGGGTGGTAAATATTGCAGCCTCTCCATTCCAAAGCATGTAATATGGGGTAATATTGAAGCAGCTTCCCTTAAAAAAATGCCTGACATCTCTAAGAATCCTAAACGAGCATTCGTGTATAGCTAACCGCCTGAGTGGGATATCTACCGAAGTTCTGTATACAATTCGCAGCAGCCCGTTGTCTATTTCACAAAGTTTTGTTACCGAGTACCATTCAGCTATAATTCAGTAGTCTGGAAACAAAACATGGGTCTGTAATTTCAGCTGAAAAGGATCATGGTAATGTCCTTCCCCGAATTAATAATGAACTTGCTCTCTTTGGCTTTCCGTGGCCGTTGTTATTTGGAATTTCAAGGAACTGACCAGTATTAATCGTATGAAAAGACGATCTCTTTTCTTTTTTTTTTTGTCTTTTGGAAATAAATTTTAAATCTACATTTATTAACAGAAAGTTGATAGAGCTTTCCTGAAAGACAAGATTACCGTATACTTCGAGTTGAATTTCAAGGGAAAACCAGATGACTCAACTGTATCGCTCAACATAATTCAATCCAAGCTAGCGATGGAAATCATGTTCACATCAAGATTCAATGTACCTTCAGGTATGTTATCATTACACTTCGATTTAATTATTCAGTGGTGTATAACTATCCTTGTGTTACAAGATAAACTTTTATCTTCTTAAATGCCAAAATGTGTGAGATGGTGGACAATACTGTAAATGCCGTCAAGCCTATAATAAAAAATAGATGTTCATAAGAAGTATTACATGTATTTCAAATCGATTGAATCCATTTAGTTTACAGCTCTGCAACAGTTTGTTACATGTTACTGTTTATCATTATCATTTTTTTTTATACTACAGAAATCTTTTAAATCTACTCTAGTGAAAGAAGAGGGGGATTGTACAGAACACCCCCACTTCTCCATTTTAAAAAGTGGTCAATGCATATGCCCGTTCAATTAGTACGAGAGCTGATCAACTGTCTTTTGGGTAGCAACATAAGATCTCCATCCTCTGCGGTCTTCAGCAAGGGATTTGGCACAACCCAGTTCAAGTTCATTTTGTTTGAGTCCTGCATTAGGACAGTCAAGTTCTAAGTAATGTATATAATAAAGAAAGAGGGCAGTTTTGGCTTTAAAAAATAATAACTACAAAAATGAAGAAACAAAATTTAAAAATGTGTGGACTTTTTTGCTTGGGCGGTGTGTCCTGAAAATTTTGGGTTGTTACTGTAAACATATTTAAATTTACGACAATTACTATAGTTTTCGATATCCTCTTCTTAAATTCTGGATCCGCACCTGGTGTCGATTTTCCCATTAAAATGGAAAGATGCAGGGGCGGATCCAGCATGCGCCAATAGGGGGGGGGGGCGGAATTTTTTTCACCCAAATTTCCCTTGATCAGCGGTTTGAAAAGCTAAGTGCCGGGGGGGGGGGGTGTGGCTGTTATAGGCCTATAGACACTTAATTAACTTAATTTTGTGAAAAATTTTTAATGAGCAAGCCAATGTATTAAATCAATTATGCGAGCGAGAAGCGCGAGCCGAACATTTTGGTTATATCAACCTGAAAACATTTAATTGTAAGCGTTTTTTATGCTAAGCTCCTAAAGAAAATACAGTATCACTAAACAATGCGAGCACGAAGCGCAAGCTGATTTTTTTTGTTGATACATCAACCTGAAAAATGTGCATTTAAATTTTTTTTATGCTATGCTTTTTAAACAGATACTTATCTCATTAAACAATGCGAGCAAGCCAAATATTTTGGATAATAAATTATATCAACCTGAAAACAGTGCATTTTAAAGTATTTTTTATGCTATGCTTATAAGGAAGATACATATTATCTTATTAAATAATGCGAGCGCGAAGCGCGAGCTGATAATTTTAGATATATCAACCTCAAAACAGTGCATTTAATTTTTTTTTTTTTTTGTGCTCTGCTTTTTAAGAAGATACTTGTCATTTAACAATGCGAGCGCGAAGCACCAGCCGAATATTTTATTATATTAACATGAAAACAGTGCGTTTTAAAGTGGAAGTTCACCCAGGATTTAAATTGGTTTTTAAAAATGCAGAAAAATATGTGTGAAGGTTTGTAGAAAATCGACCCAAAAAAATATGATGAAGTTATGAATATTCAAAGTTTTGATTCCATAAAAAAATTGAATTCCATAAAATGTCATTTTTTTTCAGAAGAAATTAATTATGTCCCCTGTGCGGTCGATATACCATCAAACACATGTTTATATATATGACTATATCAAATTGACCCTTCCTTTATCAAGAACCATGACAAAAAAAGACAAATTTATGAAATTCTAGGGTGAACTTCCCCTTTAATTTTTTTTTTCTTTTAACGCCATGCTTATAAAGAAGATACATGTTTTCTACAATGCGAGCGCGAAGCGCGAGCCGAAAATCTTTGATATATCAATCTAAAAACAGTGCATTTTAAGTTTTTAATGCTATGTTTATAAAAAAAGTTACATGTCTCATTAAACAATGAGAACGCGAAGCGCGAGCTGAAAATTTTAGATATATCACCCTGAAAGCAGTGCTTTTTAAGCGTTTTCTAATGCGAGCGCGAAGCGCAAGCCGAATAAATTTTATATTGTGCTAAGCTCATAAAAAATACTTATCTCATTAAACAATGCGAGCGCGAAGCGCGAGCTGAAAATTTAAAGATATGTCTACCTGAAAACAATGCATTTTAAAGCGGTTTTATGCTATGTTTATAAGGAAGATTATCTCATTAAACAATGCGAGCGCGAAGCGCGAGCAGAAAATTTTAGATATATCAACCTAAAAACAGTGCATTTAAAAAATTTTTATGCTATGCTTTTTTAGAAGATATATATCTCATTAACAATGCGAGCGCGAAGCGCAAGCTGAAAATTTAAGATAATTATATCACTTGACCCTGTCTTTTTAAAGCGTTTCTAATGCTTAAAAAGAAGATATATATCTTAATATATATAAGAAAATGCGAGCTATTTTATAAAATATATTACAACTTGAAAACAGTGCATTTTAAGCACTGTTTGTGCTGTGCTGAAGAGGATAATTGAGCGCGAAGCGCGAGCATTTTTTGATATGTTAAATCTGAAAACGAGACAATATTGTTTTGTTTTTTCATCCTTTTGAAAATCATTATATGCCTATCTTATTGAAAAATAAAGCAAGCGCTAATCACGATCTGAACATATTTTGACTAAAATGGAACATGCCATGTGCTTTTGTTTTTGTTTGTAAGTTAGTTAGTTTGTTTGTTTGCTTTTCTTGGGTTGGGTATGGATAGGCCTAATTGATTTAGGCGCGGATCCAGGGGGGCCGACGTGCCCGCCCCCCCCCCCCCCCCTAGCAAAAAAAAAGGGAAAATAAAAAAGGAAAAAAAGCGAAGTAAAAATAGACGAGGGGGCCGATTGACCCCAACCCTACCCCTATACCTGATACATGATGACCTCTTTGATGGCCGATGGCCGACGGCCGAAAAAAAAATTACACCATTGCCAATGAGATGTGGTACTTTATCAACAAAAATTACATTTACATAACTTTCTCATTGATAAATACAGTCCTACCTACGAGGACGTGCGAGGCCAAACCAGATGCAATTGACGACATCTTAGTAGCTATTGCTAAAAGAACAAAGCAAGATGCAGAGACAGATGATCTTGGAAGAGCACTAGACATTCCCATTGACGATATACACAGTGCTATGGTGGGGAACAGACACGGTATAGAGCATATGGGGACGTTGAAAATGCTCCGAGCTTGGCGAAAGGGTCAACGTCCATCAGAAGAGGCTGACAATATGAAATATGCCTTAAGAAAGGCCAATAGGGTTAGGCTTTTGAACGAGGTCTTTCCGGAGGTTGACACATGCCATGTTAGTTAATAACACAAAGCCCTGTTTTGAGTGCATTTTGGCAAATACGCCAATGTGATAACTTTAGCAATCGTTTTAAGTCACGACGCCCACCGGCATATGATTGACCGAGTTGTTTTATTGGATCCATTATCTTTTGATACAAGAACATTTCCAGACGACAAATTCACAGCTGTATGAAAGACAAAGCAGATGATGTTGGAAATTTTGGGCCAAATGTTAATCACGATATATTTCCGACAAAGATTTAAAACTAAAATAATGGGAGTCATGCGGTAAGGTGACTTAAGCATGCTCAGTTCTTATTTGTCAATAGAATGAATTAATGATGTATATTCCAGATTACTACATGTTACAATAAAATGTGGCGTTCCAAAAGGGATCATTTTAGGACTGATGCTATTTACGAGTTATATTAATGATTTGTGTAAAAGATTGTAAGCTTATACTAGAATTTATGCTGATGACAGCTGAAACATATTGGTGAAAAACTCAGCGGAGATATGTCAATATGTGTTAATTAGATGACATATAATTATGCACTCTTGTAAATAAGCTTTGGTGTTTTCATGAGTTATTGTAAACAAGCTCCCGAGCTTCCATGGGTTGTAAATAAGTTCCAGAGCTTTCATGTGTTATTGTAAATAAGTTCTAGAGCTTCCATGGGTTATTGTAAATAAGCTCTAGAGCTTCCATGTGTTATTGTACATAAGCTCTACAGCTTGCATGTGTTATTGCAATAAGTTCGAGAGCTTCCATGGGTCATTGTAAATATTAAGCTCTACAGCTTTCATGTGTTATGGCAAATAAGTACTAGAGCTTCCTTGGGTTATTGCAAATATGATCTAGAGCTTTCATGGGTTAAGGTAAATAAGCTCCAGAGCTTCTATGGGTTATTGCAAATAAGTTCCATAGCTTCCATGAGTTATTGTAAATAAGTTCCAGAGCTTCCATAAGTTATTGTAAATAAGTTCCAGAACGTACTTCCATGGGTTATTGTAAATAGGTTCCAGAAATTCCATGGGTTATTGTAAACAAGCTCTAGAGCTTACATGAGTTATTGTAAATAAGCTCTAGAGCTTTCATGTGTTATTGTAAATAAGTTCCAGAACGTACTTCCATGGGTTATACTTCATTGTAAATAAGTTCAAGAACTTCCATGGGTTATTGTAAATAAGCTCCAGAGCTCCAGAGCTTCCATGGGTTATTGCAAATAAGTTCCAGAGCTTCCATGGGTTATTGTAAATAAGCTCTACGACTTTCGTGTTTTATTGTAAATAAGTTCCAGAACGCACTTCCATGGGTTATAGTACATTGTAAAAGTTCCAGAACTTCCATGGGTTAAGGTAAATAAGCTCCAGAGCTTCCATGGGTTATTGCAAATAAGTTCCAGAGCTTCCATGGGTTATTGTAAATAACTTCCAGAGCTTCCGTGGGTTATTGTAAATAAGTTCTAGAGCTTCCATGGGTTATTGTAAATAGGTTCCAGAACTTCCATGGGTTATTGTAAATAAGTTCCAGAACGTACTTCCATGGGTTATTGTAAATAGGTTCCAGAAATTCCATGGGTTGTTGTAAACAAGCTCTAGAGCTTCCATGGGTTATTGTAAATAAGCTCTACAACTTTCATGTGTTATTGTAAATAAGTTCCAGAACGCACTTCCATGGGTTATTGCAAATAAGTTCCAGAGCTTCCATGGGTTATTGTAAATAAGCTCTACAACTTTCATGTGTTATCGTAAATAAGTTCCAGAACGCACTTCCATGGGTTATTGTAAACAAGCTCTAGAGCTTACATGGGTTATTTGAGATAAATTTGTAGAGTCAGGCATGAGTGAGCACACGTCAAAGACAAAATAATCTCTTTTCAAAAGTATAAGAAGGCCTTTTTAGGTCTGTCAGTGGCAATTTACTCTTTGATGTGTACTCATTCGTACATTACTTGACGAGTCAATCTAATTTTCATACAAAATGTAGTCAATATGTGTAACAACAATCCTGCCAAGTTATTAAGCGGAAGACGTTTTCGTTAAAAAGTTATGCTATTTTATTCATGATGGAGTTGCTTTTTTGTCAGCTTTTGTTGTTTCAATTTCATCCCCACCCTGGCACGATTCGAAATTTGCATGTTCGCAAACAATGGGTCGTGTTCATCCAAGCGTAAAGACACACCACACAAAAATGGTACCAGAAGATGCGGGAGGAGTTACTCTTTCAGAATATGTAAAATAATTTAGGGTTTATAAATTAGTTTTCGTTTTATTGACATTTTTCTAGGTGTAAAGTTTTTTTTTTACTCACTCGGTATAATGTAAATGTATTGTTTTATGGAAATAAAAAGAAAGAAAGAAACAAACATGTTTCTATTAGCTTCACTGAATTCTGTTTTAATTGTAAGGGAAACTTTTGTACTTATAATTCCCAAGCAATTTTTAATAGTTTAACTACAAACATTACGATGACTTGAACTTTTCTGGATTGATTCCCTTTTAGCATGCGATAGTTAAACCACAGATTTAAACTAAGCGGCTTTTGAGAATATGGGCCTTAGAGTTTATTTCATCACTACTTGCAGGCTCAATTATTCGGTTATCTAACCATTTCTTATGTCACTTTTTAATCATGCATGGTCTTTGAAACTTTAGTGCAAGGTGTTTAATTTTATGAATCTAGAATTAGTGTGTTTATATAATCATAAGCCTCTTGTCATGTATATATTTTGTGTAATTGTGAAATATTAACCAAGAAAATTTGGAATTATACATGTTTGCCCAAGCAGTATTATTCCCAACTCGACATTATATTTCCCAAATAGATAACATGCTTTTTTTTAAATACTTATAGATCTTGTAACTCTTTTTGTTTGTATTTTTGTAATAATAAAATAGATGTAGTGTATAGCAATTAATGTCATTTCCTCTAGGTTTTGTATTGTCATGTAATAAGCCTATAGTTGATTTAGAACAAGTAATAGATTAGATTTAGAATCAAGATGAGATCAAATGGTCTCAGGATGAACTAGGAATAAAAAATTACATTAGGGTAGGTATAAAAGAAATGTAGAGTCATGCATTGGCACATAATCATGTATTTAATCAAGGTGGTCTGCAAGCAAAGACTACAATTTGAAAATTTAACAAATGATACATTGTCTGAGGGAAGTCTAGACTCTTACCTACTGTTTGTTTCAAAATGATAGTAATTAAAGTTTGTATTGAATCTTATCTCATTATACTAGTATACTGCATGATGTTTGCAACGGATGTGGATATCAATGTGCCTGCAAACTAGAATAATGTTGAAAGATTTTAGTCTAATGGTGCTTTTTCCACACTCTTTGGAATGTCAAAGTAATGAACATTTTCTAAATTACATGCTATTTGAATTTTTAGATATTTTATTTTCCTAAAAATGACATGTTCTTATTCCATTTCGTCTACAACCAGTTTGTCTATTTAGCTTTAAGTATAATTGCCACTTCGCCTATTTACCATTTTGTCTAATTTCTATTTTGTTTAATGTCCACTAGGTCTAATACCTTGTTGGTAACTTCCAGTAACAAACTGGTAATAGACCACAATTTTCATTTGGGAATTAGACTAAAATGCAATTAAACAATTTGGCTTTTAGACAGAAAGGGGCGAATAGACAAAGTGGTCATTAAACCAAGTGAGAATTATGGGCCAAATATGTGTATCCAACTGCTGTTGGACGAAGTGGATATAAACCAAGCCCAAATCTTGTTATAATGAAATATTGCTAATCTGAAATTAATTATCTGACACAGAGAAACAATGTGAATATGTGAGAAATCAGGACTACAAGAATTTTATGAAGTCTTATATCCATTGTAATGGTTTTATTGAATTATCTTGTAAAATTAATGACCCGATCCTACGCCGCTACGTCATTTCCAACAGTGATCAGACGTGTCATATCCCTGAATAAGACTGAAGTGTTCAGTTGAAAAATAGGAGGTTAATAGTTCATACCAATATTCACTTTGCGTTTGGATCAAAAGCTTAATTTTGTTGATAAAAGTGTTTTAATATTGGCATGGATTTTAGCTAGGATTCTAATTTTGTATGGCAATTGTGGAAAGGAATTCTTCCAAGTTGATGTACAGCTGTGGTAGGTCAAGGGGAGGGAGGGGGGGGGGGTATGAAGTACTAGATTCATAAAAAAATTAAGATCTGTATAAATGAGCTAGCAAAGATCAATGTTCATTTGATTTTATACAATGCAATGTCAATATCTTTTATTGTAAGTTTTGCAGAAAATATTTACTCAGGTATTGTCCATGACTTCCATACTTGCATGTACATATTTTTTTTCTAAGCTCTTTTTATATAAATAAATGTCAATTTGACAATATTAATACAATTCTTTATGATTGACTGTAATTGTTTTACTTATTGTTTTGATAAGGGGGGGGGGTGTCTTGGTGAAAATTTGGAGAGATGTTTTACCTATTTTTCTTTCATTTATTGTTTTAATATGTTGTTATTTTTTTTTATTTTTTTATTTCTTTCTTTTTTTTTTGGGGGGGGGGGCGTCCTCGTTTATTTCCCATTAATATGATTTATATGCATAAGAGATACTGTTTCCTGAGCCAGGAGAATTATAACAAATGCTGACGTACAATAAAAATTCTCTAATGATATTGGCAATATGTAAGTTCATTAAAACGGTCCTATGACAGCTACTCCGAGTGGATACAGTCATACCCCACAGAAAATATGCCTGTTATGTTATAGCAGACAGGTGGGTACCGGGGCGGACACACCCCCTCAAATTTTCTTGAGGAGAAGGGGGGGGGGGAGGGGTCGTTCCCCTAAAATTTTGAAGGAAATCTTTCCATATAAGAAAACTCGTATAAGATCAAATTGACATCCCTTTTCTATTTTCCTCTCTCTCTCTCTCTCTCTCCCTTCTTCTTCTTCTTCTTCTTCTTCTTCTCTTCCCCCGTCCCTTTTCTATATCTATATCTTCTTTTATTCTCCCTTTTCTACTTTCTCTTCTTCCCCCTTTTTTCGTTCGTTCCTTTCACTGCAGCCTCCCTTTTCCTTGATCCCATTTTTGGCGCCCATTTCCCCTGCCTTGAAGCGCGGCCCCATCATACCCTACTCCGGCACGGTCTGCTTACAGTCGAATTTTGAAAAGCCAAGCGGAAATTTATATCATTTTTAAAACATGATAAAATATTCAAGCCCCGACCCCCCGGCATGTAAGCCTGAAAAAAATTGATGAATAGGGCATATTGATCAAAATCGTTGAACCTTGATTCATGAATATTGCTTTCATGGCTCAAAGGTCATGGTGCGTCAGCCACACTATTGTCGAAAGCCCTGTAATATGAATATGGTACGAAAGCACATCCATAATTATGATAATGCGGTGTGTAGTTTTAGATTTCGAAATACATTCTGATGAGTTTGAGAAGAACAAACTTTACCTGTCATGCCTGTGTGAACTTGGACCGCGTATAACTGTGCAGTCACACTGGGCCTCACTTTCATGCCGCCAAGACCAATCTCATAATGGCTCCTTGCCTTACGGAAATTAGTCTATAGTGCCCTGCACGTAACATACAAAATATGATTAATCTTACAATATTATTGGTATAAATTGTACGTCGTGAACCATGTACTAAGAGTAACAATCGATCGTTAGATTGATCGCAATTCCCCCCCCCCTTTTTTAAATCGTAACGGACTAACAGGGCATGATGAGTGTGACTGGAGCGCCTATATAATATAGTCGGAGTATTGACTCCTATCTTATGAACTATCACCGGTGGAACTATATGGAATTCATTCATTTATGGTATACACAAGCTGTCAATAACCGTGCACACAGATACACATTGATTCATATTCAAGTTCACATATCCTATAAGTTCACACATCCTATTCAACAAAACGATATCGCAATGTTGAATGCATGATAAGGTATATCAGCAGACGCATTGAATGACTATATAGGATTTTTATTTCCTGGTCTCAAGTTTGCCATCAAACTCTCAGCATTTTGAAATTAAAGGTAGGAGTCTATATTAGGCATATACTCTTGGTACTGTGAATTAGCCATGTATTAAACAAACAAACTCTCCATTATTCATAATTATGTAACCCCCAAATCATTTTTCAAATTGTACTGGCTGCAGGTTTCATTATCTGTATTGGTTTGCGATATTAATCATGGCAATATAATAAAGATGGTGATGAATTGTCATAAATCAAATGGCCATATGTCTATCTTTGTGTAATCTTATAATGGTCACCATTGGCGGCGAGCCCGGGGGACGGGGGGGGGGGACGTATCTCCCCTCGATTTTTTCTGGGGGGATCGTCCCCCCTCGATTTTTCAAGCTTAACATATTTTTATGTAGTAAATAGCTTGTGAAGCTAATAAAGAGGTAAAATGTATGTCAAATACAATGCTAAATGTCATTATAAGGCAAAATTTTCGGCTCGCGCTTCGCGCTCGCAAACATAATGTGCGAAATATGCGAATTTTCGGGTGTTTTCGTCCCCCCAGTCATGACATGAAATCGCCGGGCTTGATGGTTACATTATAATGTTTATATTTCTCTTGCTTAGAGCTCTTGTTTTCAAGTGGATTTAGCACCTTACAAATTTCAGATATTATTATTATTATAATTGAATATTTCATGACAATAAAAAGATGTTGTGATGAATTATATATTATAAATTAGATAACCGTATTTTTTGCCTTTTGAAAATACTTTTGAAAATATAGGATGGCGTCGGGTAAATCAGATAAATTTGACGACATCCTGGTAACCATTGCTAAAACCACAAGACAAGATGCAGAAACGGATGATCTTGGGAAAGCACTAGGAATTTCCATTGCTGATATAAACAGTGCTAAGGTGGAAAACAGACACGGTATAGAGCATATGGGGACGTTGAATATGCTCAGACGTTGGCGAAATGGCCAACTTCCATCAGAAGAGGCTAACAATATGAGAGCTGCCCTGAAAAAGGCCAAAATGATTAAACTACTAAGCGAGGTCTTTCCAGAGGCTGACACGGGTTAGTGTTTGTTATTTTATTTTTAGGTATGTTTTTGTTTCTTTCCAACAAATAATTCCAGAACTATCAATGATACATTTTCCTCATATAACAGCTATTTTTTCATAAACTATTCATAATCAATTCAAATTGTATCTGTTTTAACTTTAAGTTTTCTTCTTTAAAATGTGATTCGGTATCCTTTAAATCTTTCCATCACCCAATGTATAGTGACTTGCAAACAAATCATTAATGATCTCTTTTCGTTTGATGTATAGAAATAGTTTTAACTCCCCTTCACGAATTGACGAATATATGCTCGCGCTCCCTCCCCCATTGAAAACGTTCTCATGCACTATCCAATCATTTTACTGTCTTTATTTCTTTCACAGTAAACCCTAGCATGCCTAGTACATGTAGTAAGGTGGCGCATGTAGATGACCTGAAATTGGATAAATTAGGCGACGCTCTTGGTGACGACCCGACTTTGAAGACCCTTGGATTAAACCTTGGTTTTCCCGAACCCCAAGTTAAGATGTTCCTTGCTACAAACAGAGTTGATGGTATGGTGTCTTCTAGAGGTACTAAGAACATGCTGAGTGCATGGAGGAACAAAACCTTTGGAGTGAATCAGGTTCAAGAGCTTCGTAATGCATTGATAAAATCAAACCTCGGTCACATTGCTGAGACATATCTAAATGATTTATAACAATTAAAACATTCCTGTTAGTGAATATACATACATGTACATGTATATTTAGGAGGAAGTTGGTGCCCAATTATCTTTTAGCAACTGCCTTAATTACCAGTTGGAGAATAGTAAAAAATAGTTTATTCTTAAAGTTAGTATCCTCATAGTTTATCTATGAAATCCATGTAAAGTAATCATATAATGTTCTGGTCTTGAAGATTATTTGATATTGAAAAGAGAATAAACCCATTCATATGACATATTACGAGAAATATCAGAGATAATAAAATTTACGGCTCTTTACCCTGAATCCATAGGTAAGCGAGGAATATATACACAAATTTTAAAAAGATGAATAATTTTAGTTGAGTAATTGTTGTATGGTTTATTGTGGCAATTTATTGCAAAGTATAACCCAATCGAGCCTTCAAGTTCCCATTGTTAGTTAAAAGTTTGGCAAAGTTTAATCTTGAAGTGGAAACTAATTGTTAACTAGTTTTGTTGAAAATTTGGCGATATTCTGCTAAAAATGTTATTAGTGTATTCTTTAAATGTTTTATATAAAATGAGTTCTTGAAATGATCTGTCTTTAGAAATAGTACATTTATTTGCATGTTTTGTGATTATTACGAACAATTATGTGAACATGATTAACTATTTTAATGGAACAACAAGTACGTTATTATTCATTGTTTGATTAAAAAACAAGAATGTATGGTCAGTGCTTGAGTCTTTCTTAAAATGTGCAAAACTGGATTTTTCAAAAGTTTAACTGTTTCCCTAAACATCATTTTTAAATATGTTTGTTTGTTTGTTTTTTTTCTTTTTTATACATGTTCAAGTGTTTGTATATGAAACTAAAGAGTGATTCAGAAAAAGAAATGTCCAACCATTTTAAAGTTGCCTTGTTTGAAGTATGAACATTCAATCCTTGGTTTCATAACAGGCGCGGATCCAGGATTTTCCAGAGGGGGGGGGGGGGGCCCCAACTTTGAAAAAAAAAATCTTGCGAGCGCGAAGCGCGAGTTTAACACATCCCCCGGTAGGAATTTATTTTTCACTCCTATGAAAACAAAATAAGGCATACTAGCAAAAAAAATAAAAATAATAATAATAATAAAAAACAATAAAAAAAAAATTGGAATATTTTAAATGAAACTTTAGTGGTTTGAATATGTATTTTAAATTGCCAACATGGATACAATTATAACCCCTATTATAATTACATCACACGCTGCGAGCGCAAACTATGCCATTTAATTACCTGGAAGAACGGCATGTTATGCCCAAGTTGTTATGCGAGATGGAAAAGAGGCATTTTTCCTGAAAAGGAGGCAACTGAGACCAGAGGCATAAAGAAAAATGTGTTTGGATGAATAGGGGATGCGCCCCCAAAAATTGCATTTTGAAAGAAAAAAAAAGCAAAGCGAGCGCCATGCGCGCGCGAGCCGAAAAACTTTGAGGTAAAAATTTAAATTAATTGTGCATTATATACCCTACTGAATTTGTATCTGCGAGCGGGGAAGCGCGAGCCGAAAAATTTGAGTTCAAAATTGGAGTTATGTGTGCATTATGGCCTAGTATTCGCGAGCGCGAAGCGCGAGCCGAAAATTTTGGGTTTTAAAAGATATATTTTGGGTTTTAAAAGATATATGGAATAAAGAAAGTGACGTTTCTAGCATTAAAAAATTGAAGATAATTGTGTATCATAGACCCTATTTAGTATCCGCAAGCGCGAAGCGCGAGCTGAAAATTTTGAGTTAATTGTGCATGATATACCTTACTGAATTGGGATCTGCGAGCCGAACATTTTGAGCTAAAAATTGAAGTTATTTGTGCATTATGGTTTAGTATCCGCGAGCGCGAAGCGCGAGTCGAAAATTTGGGGTTTTAAAAGATATATAGAATGAATAAAGGTGCACTTACTAGTATAAAAAAAAATTGTAGATAATTGTGCATTATAGACCCTATTTAGTATCCGCAATCGCGAAGCGCGAGCTGAAAATTTTGAGGTAAAATTTTGAGTTATTGTGCATTATGTACCCTTAAAATTGGTATCTGCGACGAAGCCGAACATTTTGAGCTAAAAATTGAAGTTATTTGTGCATTATGCTTTAGTATCCGCGAGCGCGAAGCGCGAGCCGAAAATGTGGGTTTTTAAAAGATATGTAGAATAAATAAAGGCGCACTTACTAGTATAAAAATTTGTAGATAATTGTGTATTATAGACCCTTTTAGTATCCGCGAGCGCGAAGTGCGAGCTGAAAATTTTGAGGTAAAATTTTGATTTATTGTGCATTTTCATATCTGCGAGCGCGAAGCGCGAGCCGAAAATTTTTTGGTTTTAAAAGTTATATGGAATAAATAAAGGGGCATTTTCTAGTACTAGAAAATGGTAGATATTTGTGTGTTATAGACGATGAGCTGAAATAGACGCGAGCTGAAAAGTTTTTAAGGTAAAAATTTGAGCTATTTGTGCATAATGATTTAATATTAGCGAGCGCGAAGCACGAGCCGAAAATTTGGGGTTTCAAAAAAAATATTGAATAAATATAGCATGTATAGGGGCATTTTCTAATATTCCCACGAGGCCGACTATTTTCCCAGGAGGCCGAGGGCCCACGAGGCCGAGGGTCCACGAGGCCAATTTTCTTTGTATATTTTGAAACTTTAGTTTTAAATATTTTCCTTAATTTTTACTTTTCGTCACTAATGTATTTCTTTTTCTCTAAAAAAGGCGTTTGAGCAGCATATTGCAAAAAAAAAAAAAATATGAGAAAAATCGGCCTCGTGGGCCCTCCCCACATTAAAGGCCTTAGTTATGGTCGTTTAGAACCCAATAAAGCCTATTTCGCGCTTCTTATTGAATAAAGTTGGTCGAAAATTGTACAAGCATCGGGCCTTATTCCCTTCTCTTTCTTTTTATTCTTTTCTTTCCCTTTTTCCTTCTTTCTCCCTTTTTCTCCTCCTTTTTTATTGTTGTTGTTGTTGTTGTTGTTTTTTTTTTTTTTTGGGGGGGGGGCCCGGGCCCGTCGGCCCCCCTGGATCTGCGCCTGCATAATAAGGTTTTGGTAGAGTGATCTTCCGAGTATATTTTGGAACCCTCTTAATTTTTTATTTGTATGCATGACTAAATAAAAGGCAATTTTCAGAAGACTGCAAACTATCAATAATTATTGTACCAAATTGATGGGTGAAAATTGGATCAAATTTTGAAAGAATATGTCTACACACACACACACACACACACACACGCGCGCGCGCGCACACACTCACACTCTTAAAAAAACCAACGCCGATCCACACACACATTTGTTATTTCGTTAACAAATAACAAATGTGTGTGAGTGTGACTGTGTGCGGTTAGGGTGTGGGTGATGGTGTGTCTGTGTGTTGGTGAGTATGAGATAAGGTGTGGACGTGTGGGTGTGTGCGGTAACGGTGTGTGACGTGTGAAGGTGTGTGTGTGTTTGTGTGCGCATGGATGTGTGCTGTGAGGTTTGATGGTTTATGTGTGGGACTGTATGTGTGGGTGTCTTAGTGTGCACATGATTAATCATTTCTCAATATGTTTATTATTTACCTATATTGTCGCAAGTGAGATCTTGCAGTCTCAGTTGTGCGTGGATGTATCCGAATAAAAAAGGGTGCCAACAGGTGATGGGAGGATGACTCTATACCAAGACTTATATCATGGATCCATGATTCAATGTTCATACTTAAAAAAGATATAGGGTACATGCAGGTAATATGGGCCAGCAGGTAATATGGGCCACCTGAAGCAAATCATGTCGTGACCGTCGACCGGTGACCGATGACCGGTGTGAGCACATAATGTTGTTCATATGAACTGTATACGCAAATATATCGTCGTGAGAGCATCCGATGCCGAAATTTCTCTGAGAAAACTGCTGAAAACCAACAAGGTAGGTAAAACTTACGGCATTTTTTTACCCTAATGTAAAATTTGATATTTCACAGAATGTGATGGTGAAACAGTGTTTGAGGGGGTAACCTCAATTGTTTTGTATATAAAGCTTACAGTTTCATTTTGATCATACTAGCGTGTACAGGTCAATTTCTTTTAGTGAAGGGGTGCAATGTGGCATTGAATGCTTGCCTGACACAGCAACATTAGTGCAGGTAATATGGGACATCCAAAATGGCGGAAGTGATTCTGGTACTTAGTATTGGGATGAGGCATCAATCTCTTTGCTACGATTTTTTTTGGGTATATTCAAAGTACATGATTAATATAAATAACTTATTGTAGGCCTATATTGACTTGTATAATGAAAATAACATATCAAAAAAGGAAATAATATACAAAATACATAACAATGACATATATAGTCAAAGGATTTACTGAAGGGTCTTATAATTTCAAATTATATCTTAAAGTAAATGATTTTCAACATTTAAAGCAAATTCCAGACATGGTAGAGTCATTGTAGTTTTTAAAACATACATTAAATACATGTGCCCATATTACCTGCACATGCAGGTAATATGGGCACTTTGGTAATGACGTCAACATTTGAATATTGCAGACAGGGGGGTTGGTGATAATTGTTTTTCTTCACAATAAAAGTTAGAGCAGTAGTTATTGATTCATAAAGAACAAAGATTAGACTGTGTGTCATTTTATAATTTTATGCAAATTAGGCAAATGAGCTTAGGGGGCCCATATTACCTGCATGTACCCTAATGACATTTTCAGCCCACGCCGCGCGCTCACATTTCCCCCCTCTCTTATAGGCCTATAAACAAGATCTAGGGGCTAAACCCCCCCTTTTTTTTGTTTTTTTGTTTTTTTGTTTTTTTGTTTTTTTGACTGAGGTTCATTCCTCCCCTTGACGCTCGACAAAAGAATCTAGCCTGTAACCATAAAACTAGTTTTAACTTAAAGAACAATAACAACTCTACACCTCAGACATGTTTCCTTGGGGTAGTACTGAGGGGGCCTTGGTGGGTCGCGTAAACAAAAAGGGGCCCCATAAATAAGAAAAAATGACAAAAATGGCCATCTTCAGGGGTGACAAACGTTTTTGGAAGAAAAATCCCGGGAAGTGTTGAGGGATCGTCCAAGCTATTGCCAGGATCCCGAAGATTGATAGCGGTGACGAACACATTCAAGAAATTAAAGCCAAAGCAACAAATAATGTCGCTGGAGCCAGAAAAAATTATTCCACCATTATGACAAACAGTGTATTTTGTTTATTTTATTATTATTTTTTTTTACAGACGCCCCAACTTCTGGTGAAGGGCGTAGGTCTTTTTATTTGTTGCACCTCAGTGATTTTGAGTCTCAAAATAAAAAAGAATTTTGTATTTTCATTCCAGTTACATTTTTGTTACATCCATTTTGTTTCTTTCTCTTTTTTTCAGAGTGAAATTTTGAAGATTTTTTTTAGTAAACGCCCTCTCTTGGAGGAATTTGAAAATAATAATTAGAAAAAAAACTCTAGTTATATTCCATAACTCGATATCTCGAATATGAAAACAAAGCTTAATAAAACCTAATTATTATCGCCATGATTGACTTCCAATAGCAACATTGCCTGTTACACGTATGTACATGAAAAATTTCTAGGATCATTGGTCCTGTGGATTCGTCTATTTCAGTATTATGGGTATGATTTAATAACTAAATTTAAAACATTTTGAAGGAATAACAAAATAATATATTAGTTCATAGAATGGCTCATTCTACAACAATTCTGAATGCTTTTCAGTGCAATATCCAAGATAATAGAAGAGATTTACACATTGACTGAAAACTACACTTTTTTGCCATTTTGAAAAAGAGCATACTTTAAGCGGCTGGTGAACAAAAAGTAAAAGACACTCCACGGATTTGAAACCTAGAATGACTTTACCTGGGTTGGTCCTATAGCCCATATTAAAATCAGCTCAGAAAAAATTTGGGCCATTTCTTTTATAGCACGTCAAACATAGCCCAAAATAGGCTATTTTGGAATTCCTAAAAAGTCAGGAAAATTGCGTCACCCCTCCTGAGATAATGGAATGATCCAATTACTTATGCAAAATATCACCTATACAGCGTTATAGGGATAGGTTTGGAAAAGTCAGCCATTAAATTTCAAATGATTTGCACATTTCTAAATACAGTTCTATTAGTATTGAAAACAGTGCTAAATTTGAAATTTGTAATAATTATGATTATAAAATACTAATACTATTTTTCTAAGTTTTAACCTGAATGTATTAAAACTTCAAAGTATGAAAGAAAATTGCCGACAACCATGTTCCACCCCCTGCCTGATTCTCTCAGACAGTAGCTCTTAAATCAATTTCATTGTGCTTCAAATTTTCAGGGCATGTTATTCTAATAAATGTGCATACACTCCACCATGTTTCATGCTCCATTAAATACGCAAAATGCAATAGCGCCCTAAAAAGTTTCAAAATCTGGCTAAAATCCAAGAGGCTGCATCTGCGTTGTGTCTTGTTAAAACCGTACTCTTTTTTGGATTTAGGTACTTTAGACTATGTCCTTTCTAGCAGTGTAAAGAAAAATATATCAAAATATATTCAATCTAGGGACTTGAAACTCGGCAGGCATATGTATCAATACATTTCACAACTATCTGCCAATTTTTGTAAAATTTGATGACGTCATCAAAAAGTTATGGACAAAAAATAGCGAATTTACAATGCATTACGTAACAAGGCATTACGTCATTGTCGTTCTATATGTGCTTCTGAAATTGACATGACAATGGCCGCATTATAATTGCCTTTCCATTGATACCAAATATAATATAGGTTGTCACAGAAAATTTTGAGTAAATAACATTTTTGTAGGAGCCATTATACCCGCTTGCCTAATAATTGCAAATTTCACAGAGCCATGTGCACGCCGGATAATATGGAAAGCGAAGTCAAAATTGTACTGTAGTACATTAAGCGTATTCGTCTAACACACAGATCTTGTATATGTAAAGCCTACTTCCGCTTCCCAATATATTTCAAAATATACGTTTACATTTTAATAATCCTTGATATATTTTAGTCAAAGCGTCAATGCACGCACATCGATCACGTCAACGATTGCAGTTCTAGTTGTTCACTGAAATCGTTGTTTTCCTTTAATTAATGGCCCCATCCCACATGCACATACACACACACACACATACACACGCAAATGATATAAATTACTGAATTTATATGTATGCAATCTTGGACAATTTTGAACAATGTTTTAGTATAAAACTCAGCTTGTTTTCAAAGCAGCTCTAAAACAACCCAAACATACATGCACCTATAGGGCTGAGGTACATATCCTTACACATGTAAATACACGCACCCACACATGACCTTACAAACACACCAGCCTTAGAGTACAATAATCATGACATGCATCATTACTCAAAAAATGTAGCTTTGACTATAAATGAAATAAGTATCATTTGAATCTGTATTATGACAATGCACCCTTCTTCGTTGCAGTATTATGTTAACCAATGCGTCCGTCAGCCAGTCGATATGAGGAAATGATAGTTGACTCTATATTGCAACCGCAGTTATCAAAGAACCACTTTTCAGCGATATATGTCATATATTTGTCATATATTATGATTGCAGATCTTTCAAATCCATTCTGGAAAACAGTCGTCAATATAAGCCAATGCGTCATCATTGCTCTGTCGGCTCTACCGGCTATCATGATTTCATTGGTCGAGAGGACAGAGTTTTACATAATGTTCGAACATAGTTTTCGATACAGTAATTCCATTTGCTGTTCGTAAGCAGTACGTTTTGAAAGAACGTATTATGCTGGAATTGATGGATTTGACTTCGAATACCATTGGAAGTTGATGAGCCCGCCAGTTATCGTCTTCTCCGCTTCTAGTATAATAATAATTTAAAATTTCAATAAACAATGAAGGCGGAAATAATAAGCAATGATTAAACATCATTTTAATAGTATTATCAATTCACAGGCTCATATAGTTGAATTATCGAATTGTTAGGAAGTCGTATATATCACGCAAACTGCCTTTTCAGACGCAATCATGGGAAGAACAGAGATGGATCAAGGTTACCATGAGAAAATAAGATCTCATTTGGAAATTCGTATATTTGATGCCAGATCGCAGCTGGTAGACAGTTCAGATATATACGAGAGAAGAATCCTCCATATTCCCTCACAAGAGGAAAATCTTGAAAAAAGGAAAATTTTAAGACATGCTATTTCTACAGGAGCATTAATCGACAAGAAAGCTTCAAAAGGTAGGACTCCTCTACATGATGCATCATTAGATGGTCATTTTGACATGGTTCGGGATCTAGTGACAAAAGGAGCCGATATTGAAAATGCTGATGATGATGGCGCGACACCGCTTCAAAATTCATCATTCGAAGGTCATGTTAATGTAGTTAAGTATCTCATTGCTCACGGAGCCAAGATCGATCAGGTTGATAAGGCAGGCAGGACATCTCTTCACCATGCATCAAACAACGGTCATCTTCATGTAGTTCAGTATCTTGTTGATGCACAAGCGCAGATTGACAAGGAGGACAACGAAGGTGAGACACCTCTTTACTTTGCATCACGCAATGGTCATCCTCCTATAGTTCAGTGTCTGGTGGACAAAGGAGCACATATTAACAAGAACTCTACTACTGGTGGGACATCTCTTCACGCTGCATCATTCAATGGTCATCTTGGTGTAGTTCAGTGTCTCGTTGATCAAGGGGCACTGATTGAGAAGGAGGATAACGATGGTTTGACACCTCTTCATTATGCAGCATTCAATGGTCACCTTGATGTAGTTCAGTATCTCATTGATAAGGGAGCACAGATTGATAAGGGTGGTAACGATGGTTTGACACCTCTTTACTGGGCATCATTCAATGGTAAACTTGATGTAGTTCAATATCTCGTTGATAAGGGAGCACAGATTGAGAAAGGAGACAATAATGGTGAGACACTTCTTCACCGTGCATCATACAATGGTCATGTTGACGTAGTTCAGTATCTCGTTGATAAGGGAGCACAGATTGATAAGGGTAGCAATAATGGTGCGACACCTCTTCACGCTGCATCATTCAAAGGTTATCTTGATGTAGTTCAGTATCTCGTTGATAAGGGAGCACAGATTGATAAAGAAGATAATAATCTTGGTCTGTCACCTCTTCACTATGCATCATACAATGGTCAACTTGATGTAGTTCAGTATCTCATTGAAAAAGGAGCACAGATTGAGAAGCGTGGTAACAATGGTTTGACACCTCTTCATTATGCATTATCCAATGGCCACGTTGATGTAGTTCAGTATCTCGTTGATAAAGGAGCACAGATTGATAAGGGTAGCAATAATGGTGCGACACCTCTTCATGATGCATCATTCAATGGTCATCTTGATGTAGTCCAGTATCTCGTTGATAAGGGAGCACAGATTGATAAGGGTGATAATGATGGTACGACATCTCTTCACGCTGCATCATTGAAGGGTTATCTTGATGTAGTTCAGTATATCATTGATAAGGGAGCACAGATTGATGAGGGTAGCAATAATGGTTTGACACCTCTTCACTGTGCATCATTCAATGGTCATCTTGATGTAGTTCAGTATCTCGTTGATAAAGGAGCACAGATTGATAAGGGTAGCAATAATGGTGCGACACCTCTTCACCGTGCATCATTCAATGGTCATCTTGATGTAGTCCAGTATCTCGTTGATAAGGGAGCACAGATTGATAAGGGTGGTAACAATGGTTTGACACCTCTTCACTATGCATCATTCAATGGTAAACTTGATGTAGTTCAGTATCTCATTGATAAGGGAGCGATGATTGAAAAGGAAGACAATGATGGTAAGAGACCTCTTCACGCTGCATCATCCAATGGTCATCTTGATGTAGTTCAGTATCTCGTTGATCAGGAATCACAGATTGAGAAGGAAGATAACAATGGTAGGACACCTCTTTACTATGCATCATCCAAGGGTCATCTTGATGTAATTCAATGTCTCGTTGATAAGGGAGCACATATTGATACGGGTAGCAATAATGGTGCGACACCTCTTCACTGTGCATCATTCAATGGTCATCGTGATGTAGTTCAGTATCTCGCTGATAAAGGAGCATTGCTTGAAAAGGAAGACAATGATGGTAAGAGACATCTTCACTATGCATCAATCAATGGTTATCTTGATGTAGTTCAATATCTCGTTGATAAGGGAGCACAGATTGAGAAGAAAGATAACAATGGCGCAACACCTCTTCACCATGCATCATCCTATGGCCATCTTGATGTAGTTCAGTATCTCGCTGATAAAGGAGCACAGATTGAGAAGGGTGACAATAATGGTGCGACACCTCTTCACGCTGCATCATTCAATGGTCATCTTAATGTAGTTCAGTATCTCGTTGATCAGGAATCACAAATTGATCAGGGCAAAAATAATGGGGCGACACCTCTTCATGATGCATCATCCAATTGTCATCTTGATATAGTTCAGTATCTCGTTGATAAAGGAGCACAGATTGACAAGGGTAGCAATAGTGGTGCGACACCTCTTCACGCTGCATCATTCAATGGTCATCTTGATGTAGTTCAGTATCTCGTTGATAAGGGAGCACAGATTGAGAAGGGTGGTAACGATGGTTTGACACCTCTTCATGATGCATCATTCAATGGTCATCTTGATGTAGTTCAGTATCTCGTTGATAAGGGAGCACAGATTGAGAAGGGAGATAAGATTGGTGAAACACCTCTTCACGTTGCATCATCCAAGGGACATCTTGACGTAGTTCAGTATCTCATTGAAAAAGGAGCACAAATTGATAGGGGTGATGATAATGGCAAAACACCTCTTCAAGATGCATCATCCAATGGCCATGTTGATGTAGTTCAGTATCTCATTGAAAAAGGAACACAGATTGATCAGGGCAGAAATAATGGTGCAACACCTCTTCATGATGCATCATCCAATGGTCATCTTGATGTAGTTCAGCATCTCGTTGATAAGGGTGCACAGATTGATAAGAGTAGCAATAATGGTGCGACACCTCTTCAATGTGCATCATTCAATGGTCATTTTGATGTAGTTCAGTATCTCGTTGATAAGGGAGCACAGATTGAGAAGGGTGGTAACGACGGTTTGGCACCTCTTCATGATGCATCATTCAATGGTCATCTTGATGTAGTTCAGTACCTTGTTGATCAAGGAGCCCAGCTTGAGAAGGGAGATAAGATTGGTGCAACGCCTCTTCACGTTGCATCATCCAAGGGACATCTTGACGTAGTTCAGTATCTCATTGGAAAAGGAGCACAAATTGATAGGGGTGATGATAATGGCAAAACACCTCTTCAAGATGCATCATCCAAGGGACATCTTAATGTACTTCAGTATCTCATTGATAAGGGAGCACAGATTGATAAGGGTGGTAACGATGGTGAGACACCTCTTCACTATGCATCATTCAATGGTAAACTTGATGTAGTTCAGTATCTCATTGAAAAAGGAGCACAAATTGATAAGGGTGATAACAATGGTAAAACACCTCTTCAAGATGCATCATCTAGTGGCCATGTTGATGTAGTTCAGTATCTCATTGAAAAAGGAACACAGATCGATAAGGGTGATAACGATGGTAAGATATCTCTTCATGCTGCATCATCCAAGGGTAATCTTGATGTAGTTCAGTATATCATTGAAAAAGGAGCACAGATTGAGAAGGGTGACAATAATGGTGCGACACCTCTTCATGATGCATCATACAATGGTCATCTTGATGTAGTTCAGTATCTCGTTGATAAGGGAGCACAGATTGATAAGGGTAGCAATAATGGTGCGACACATCTTCACTGTGCGTCATTCAATGGTAAACTTGATGTAGTTCAGTATCTCATTGAAAAAGGAGCACAAATTGATAAGGGTGATAATAATGGTGCGACACCTCTTTACGCTGCATCATTGAATGGTCATCTTGATGTAGTTCAGTATCTCGTTGATCAGGAATCACAGATTGATAAGGGTAGCAATAATGGTGCGACACCTCTTCACGCTGCAACATCCAATGGTCATTTTGATGTAGTTCATTATCTCGTTGATAAGGGAGCACAGATTGATAAGGGTAGCAATAATGGTGCGACACCTCTTCACGCTGCAACATCCAATGGTCATCTTGATGTAGTTCAGTATCTCGTTGATAAGGGAGCACAGATTGATAACGGTAGCAATAATGGTGCGACACCTCTTCACGCTGCAACATCCAATGGTCATCTTGATGTAGTTCAGTATCTCGTTGATCAGGAATCACAGATTGATCAGGGCAGAAATGATGGTGCGACACCTCTTCATGATGCATCATTCAATGGTCATCTTGATGTAGTTCAGTATCTCGTTGATAAGGGAGCACAGATTGATAAGGGTAGCAATAATGGTGCGACACCTCTTCACGCTGCAACATCCAATGGTCATCTTGATGTAGTTCGGTATCTCGTTGATAAGGGAGCACAGATTGATAAGGGTACCAATATTGGTGCAACACCGCTTCAAGTTACATCATCCAAAGGACATCTTAATGTAGTTCAGTATCTTGTTAATAAGGGAGCACAAATTGACCAGGGCAGAAATAATGGTGCGACACCTCTTCATGATGCATCATTCAATGGTAATCTTGATGTAGTTCAGTATCTCGTTGATAAGGGAGCACAGATTGAAAAGGGTAGCAATAATGGTGCGACACCTCTTCACGCTGCAACATCCAATGGTCATCTTGATGTAGTTCAGTATCTCGTTGATCAAGGAGCCCAGCTTGGGAAGGGAGATGAGATTGGTTCAGCACCTCTTCACGTTGCATCATCCAAGGGACATCTTAATGTAGTTCAGTACCTTGTTGATAAGGGAGCACAGATTGATAAGGGTAGCAATAATGGTGAGACACCTCTTCACTATGCATCATTCAATGGTAAACTTGATGTAGTTCAGTATCTCATTGAAAAAGGAGCACAAATTGATAAGGGTGATAAAAATGGAAAAACACCTGTTCAAGATGCATCATCTAGTGGCCATGTTGATGTAGTTCAGTATCTCATTGAAAAAGGAACACAGATCGATAAGGGTGATAATGATGGTAAGACATCTCTTCATGCTGCATCATCCAAGGGTAATCTTGATGTAGTTCAGTATATCATTGAAAAAGGAGCACAGATTGAGAAGGGTGACAATAATGGTTCGACACCTCTTCATGATGCATCATACAATGGTCATCTTGATGTAGTTCAGTATCTCGTTGATAAGGGAGCACAGATTGATAAGGGTAGCAATAATGGTGCGACACCTCTTCACTGTGCATCATTTGATGGTCATCTTGATGTAGTTCAGTATCTCGTTGATAATGGAGCACAGATTGAGAAGGGTAGTAACGATGGTGAGACACCTCTTCACTATGCATCATTCAATGGTAAACTTGATGTAGTTCAGTATCTCATTAAAAAAGGAGCACAAATTGATAAGGGTGATAACAATGGTGCGACACCTCTTCAAGATGCATCATCTAGTGGCCATGTTGATGTAGTTCAGTATCTCATTGAAAAAGGAACACAGATCGATAAGGGTGATAATGATGGTAAGACATCTCTTCATGATGCATCATTCAATGGTAAACTTGATGTAGTTCAGTACCTTGTTGATCAAGGAGCCCAGCTTGAGAAGGGAGATAAGATTGGTGCAGCACCTCTTCACGTTGCATCATTCAAGGGACATCTTAATGTAGTTCAATATCTCGTTGATAAGGGAGTAGAGATTGAGAAAGAAGATAACAACGGTGTGACACCTCTTCACTATGCATCACGCAATGGTCATCTTGATGTAGTTCAGTACCTTGTTGATCAAGGAGCCCAGCTTGGGAAGGGAGATAAGATTGGTGCAACACCGCTTCACGTTACATCATCCAAGGGACATCTTAATGTACTTCAGTATCTCGTTGATAAGGGAGCACAGATTGATAAGGGTAGTAACGATGGTGAGACACCTCTTCACTATGCATCACGCAATGGTCATCTTGATGTAGTTCAGTATCTCGTTGATAAGGGAGCAGAGATTGAGAAGGAAGACAATAATGGTGTAACACCACTTGTCATTGCATCATCCAATGGTCACCATGATATAGTGCAGTTTTTGGTCTGTAAATTAGGAGTTCAGCCTGACATGTCACCTCATCTAGAATCAAACGATTGCCGTCCTGATCCCAAAGGAGCTGAGCTAAGAAAAGGTATGAACAAATGCATGTAGACCATAATACATCGAAAAGCTATAGGATGGAACACAATACCATGTACAAATTATCAATTTTTAATTCATCATTACTATAAAATGTCTGTGTTTCTGGTGTAAGACGGTGCTTCTATAAACCCCCGTGCCTATCCAACCTGTTAGCAAAAGTATTTACAACAAAAAGGTACACGAACCACGGGATTTCTTGAAGTGAATTCTATTAGCATATGTACAAAAATGTGTATATTGACAACGACGCTTATTCAAATTAAATACGGATGATTTACCAATGTCCATTGCACACTCATTGGAACATATTCTGTTATGAAGACTGAGTTTGTATGCGTCGCAAGTTCGTACAAAGCAATTATTGTGCCCGGTTGCGCGATCCTTTTTTCTGATGCGGATCGCACAAAGGCTTTGTACGAACCTGCGACGCAAACAAACTCAGTCTTCTCAGAAGAATATGGGCCATTAGGTCAATACTGCCAAATCTTTAGCGGCTATGAAAGCTCGGAAGAAGTTAAATGTAACTCGTAAGAAAGCTCCAAGATAACACCAGTATGGTATTACATATATTTAAAAAGTCTCATGTAATGACCCCTAGTGTACAATCAAATAAGAATTTATTTTACAAAATGAAGTGGTAATAGTAACTGAAACGGAAATAAGAAATAAATGGCATAAATATTAGCTTGTTTCAGCCCCTTGACTGCTAAATAATCTTTATATTAAAACAATGCAATTCATTTTAACCGTAGATCAGTACTCTACAGAGGACATATTTGACAAACATGGTGGAGAATTAAGGATCCCATCGCAGGGTGCTACTCTCTCCATCCCTCCTGGAGCACTGGAAGAAGGTGTCAGTGAAACCATTAGTTTGGAGATTCTAAGAGACATACCGGACGATATTCAGCTGAGAGATGATGAAATGGTTGTAACAAAGAGCTTCCAATGTCTACCTTCGAGGTTACAATTTGCAGCAGGGAAACCAGCCAAGTTGACGCTACCACACTGTCTTAACCTCATTGATCCTCAGAAGGTTCAGGTCGTACTGTACACCTGGACATATGGTAAGAATTTAATGAAGAACATTGACACTTTGATTCAGAAAAATCATTACTTGAATTTTAACTAATGTAGGCTTACGTTAGAAAGCTTTTTAAGTTATTTTTGCTCGGCTTATTGGATAGAGCATTTTAAAAGAAACATTTTGGTACTTGAATTACCACAATTGGATGTTCCATTTCAAAGATATGACCCAAAGAGTGTCTAAGATTAACAATGAGCTGCTAGAAGACTTTTACAAGTTTCAGACAAATCCAGAAAATGCAATAAAAGCTCAAGTTTATGGTCCTTTTGTCTTTAATTCATTAAACCAAATCATACCAAACATTTTCTATGTGTGTATCAACATGAAATGAGATTATAGTAACACAATTGAGGCGTATGAGTAGATTATACAAAAATTTATTGCAGTAGAAAACTGATGGTTTGACGTGTATGTTACCGTATGTGATTCAATATGACAACCGTGGAAAAATACTCCATAGGGCAGGTTTCAATAGGAACACCCTAAACAATAGGCGATTTCATGGTGGTGTGGCTCAAAGCTGAGTGTTGGAGAGGGTAGAGTAATTTTAAAACTTAAATGGCCAGTGGTAAACATTGTTCTTTGTTTTTCACCCCAACACATTTTTTGTTCAAAAATAGTTACATTTTATAGATATCTACTTCTCCTTATCTGAATCTATTCCAATCATGAGAAATTCCACATTACACAGAAGCATCACTTTGAACACGCAGCTGTTTTTTTTTATATCATTTTTTTCAACAGCAAAAGTTGATCACCTGCTGAGGTATTTTCTAAGGAAGAAACTGACCAATTAGGAATAAAAATGATTGATATTTACCACTGGCCAAAAGACAATTTCAAAAGCTGTTTTTTATTGAAAATTTTGCTATTTCTCTGCCTGTGTATTATTGAGTAGGCAGTGCATGGGTTATTGTTTGCATTGTAAATGCATGGGTGACTACATCCATACAGTGAAGTGGAAACTGTTCTAGTGGCTTTTTGCTTTTGTGTGGCCATCCCTACTAATAGTGTCCTCTCTTTTCATGCATGTGAAGGTTTTTATATTATTATACCAAAAGAATTCCGAAAAAAAGTGGGAATAAAAATTTTTGATATAAAAAACATTTTGAATGATGAAAAATAATAATTTGGTGTAACTTTGGTAAGTTGTCATATTTAGGTAGACTCCAAGGCCTCCAAAAGTAGTGTCGTCACCTGCTACCCCTCTTCTGAACCAACCACACTCACCTCTAGCTTCCTGTTGCTGAACTTATACAATACCGACTTCTAGTCCAAACCTTTCAAACAATTTCATATATATACAGTGGTGGCCAAAATTACCAGAACACCCGAAGCTACACAAAGTCTATGGGATTCTCAAAGCCCTAGTACATTTGTCGAAGTATGTCTGAGGATAACTTTTTGGTGCCGATAGCTGTCATGACTTTATGGCATCTTGTGATACCAAATTTATATAGTTTCGACCATCAGGTAATGCGCAGCTTTATAAATCGTTGCGCTACGCGCTTTCAGTTTCCCCATAGACTATGTATTAAACATGTAGTACCAAATGCAAAAACGTGAAACGCCAATTTCATATGCCGATAGCTCAAAAAGTGTTTGGGATCTTAGACTATGAAACTTTGTAGGCTTTTTAATTCTTACATGCCCCAAATACATGCCAAGTTTCAAAGGGTTTGATCTCATGGGGAGGGGATGGATTGGCCCCATTCCCTGGTAGTGAGATAACCAAAATAACCCTGCCCATTCAACGTTTATTTTTAAAGGAAAATTCATGAGCATTTCAAATATGGTGAAAAATAAGGGTCATTGGAAAGGGGAATTAAATACGGGATCTCAATTAAAAATTTAGGGCCCCTCAAAAAAAAAATCCCCATTAAAGATTACTACTTCACCCTACCTTATTGTGAATGCCATTTTTGACATTCTTAGGAAATTTCCTGTCAGAAAATATATACTTGTGTAAGCTCTCTATCAATAAAGACACCAAGTTATTTGAAATTTTCTTCATTATTAATAATTACATCATTAATTTTCAAATTTAAGTTACTACTCTTTACTAACATATGTCTCGTACCTAATAACATGCTTACAGTTTTTCATGACGAAATAGTCCGTTTGAGGACAATAGACCCCTACTTGCAACTCTATTAGTTCTCTTTTCCAAGTGTGACTCACCGCAAGCAAGCTATTTATGTATCTAAACATCTGTTCCTTGACCTCGGTCCAAACAGTGGTCATCCAAGGTCACAGCAGGGGGCCACACGCGGAG
Source organism: Paracentrotus lividus (assembly GCA_940671915.1). NCBI lineage: Eukaryota > Metazoa > Echinodermata > Echinoidea > Camarodonta > Echinidae > Paracentrotus > Paracentrotus lividus. The sequence goes on along the minus strand of CALNVZ010001721.1, from coordinate 43,329,428 downwards.
GCTATATTGTTAACATTAATTGTGACTTGGAATCTCAAAACCAACAAAAAGTCGCAGAGTATGATTCTCTGTAGGGAGTCTCCAAAGTTGTAACTCTAATTTTTTTTTTGAAAAATCAATTTTTAGATTTTTGTAGTTTCTGAAAGAGTGATCTTTACTCTACCGTATATCAAAATTTGAGAGTATAAACAACAGTAGATGATACGATTTAAACAGTTTTTCTGAAGTTTACTTCACTCGCATGCTTGGATAACCCCAACCTTTACACCTCATTTTCTCCTTATTCATTAAAACAGGACATACTTACCCACTCTTTTCATTTACTAAATGAAATGGGTTTAAAAGCTTCAATTTTGGGAAGTGATATATCATTTTAAAGCTTAGATTTTACTCTTTCAGATTTTGGTGAAATCAGAAAATATGAGATTTTCAAGTTTTTGTTTGTTTTGAGATTCCAAGTCACAATTGGTCTGGATGTATGTATAGATACATTTTTATTAAAATTTTTTATTCTCGTACTTTCGTTATTCCGAGGTCGATTTTCTTCGTTCGAAATTGAAAGCGAATTAACATTGGATTTCTAAATATAATATGCCTTTGAAAACTTGAAAAATATCAAATACAATCATTTCATTCCAATGGGCCAATTACAGGCAGAGTTACTCTTATATATCACAGCTGTTGTTTATCATTTAACCCTGGCTCAACGTTCAGGCTAGCCAACAGAGTTGAAAAGTTACAAGGTAAAAAAAAAAAATACAGAAAAGTGATGTCAGAAGAGTCGCCATACAAAAGTGTAATTTAAAATAACAGTTTTGTTGTAAATTTCTCCTCTAATAATGAAAGAAAGAGAAGAAAAAAAAATCATTAGAGTTCTGTAGCTTACATATTTGGTTAAAACGGAACAAATGTGTTACTTCTGAATTATATTCTGTATTTCTCACGTAATTATTTGCAGAAGAAAATTGTTTTTAAAATTACATTTTTTTTTTAATGGCGACTCTGCTGACAGCAGATTTGCTGTAAAAATACATTTTTTTTTTACAGTGTAGATAGCAGGGATTACCTGACCATGCAGGGTCAATAGTGCTTGGAAAGGAAATATCTTGGATCTCCAAACGAGGATTTTTGATAGGGGGGGGGGGGGTCTAACACAGCAGCTCAGCTCGCCAACTGCTGTCGGCTTGCAAACGAGGGGTTGACGTAATGTGTACAATTTAACTTCAATTTGTTTTTATCCATCCAATTGATTACTGTTTTAAGTTCATTGTTTAATACTTATTCGACAATTTTGGGGTCTTTATCAGAAAAATATAAACCAGTGTCGTCAGCATACAAATGAACTGTCATTATTAATTAATTTCAGAGATAATTTTAATCTTCCATGTTTTTGTGCAATTCAAGGGTTCATTTTTTACCTTGACTCTCTCAATGACAAATAGACAAAAGTACACTATCATTAACAAATCAAAGACAAATCTCTAAATTCAACTTACAGTTTGACGTGTGACTCAGTGTATCCAGGAATCAAAAGAAGGCCTCAAATTCAAAATTGCAGCGCAAAACATGGCATATTTGAGTTTCAAAACAGTATTTTCACCACCACCAACCCATAGGTGTTGCCTCTATGACTTCCGCGTAGAGAGTGACTCTAAATGCTAAGCTAGGCAAACCCACCGAACAGAAAAATGTTGCACCTGGATTAACTATGTGGAGTGCGGTGAAGCCTAACTCATAATGTATTCATGCCTTCCCTCTCCTACATATAACAAAGGGATAATTTAATTGAGGGGATAGGTTGACTTTCTAACACAATGTAATGAACTTTTTCTTCACGCGGTAGGGGAGACCGGGGACAATTGTAACAGAGGCTCCCATCCCTAGCAGAAACACGCTACAATCTTAACTTGTGTACAGAGCATGCGCATTTCATTGTTCCACATGCTGTTTGAATGTAAACAGATTTAACGGTTCGTTGAACTTTCTACAGCAGAAAAATCTTTTTTTTTTTTTTTTAGCAGGAAAGTAATATTTCACACTGCCCAATGTTTTACTTCTGGACAAATATGCGGTTTGAGCTATGTCTGTCATTTTTATTTATTTAGAAATTATTTTTCTTAGGCCTGTATTTTGCTAAAGTTTCAATGATGAATACCAAAGTTAAGATAGAAAAAAATCTCTCCCAACATGGTCGCCCACCTCAGGGGCAATAGTAACAATGGCGTTAAGTAAGTACCTTTGCCCCGTACCTAGCCCCGGGACAATTCAGCGCGCTGCCATAGCCCGTACAGAGCACGTAAACTTCTGCAATAACCCCATGTGATGCATATAGCAAGTGGAAAATATAATGTAGCTTGAGTCAAGCATTGTCATGTTTTATTATAATTAGCTTTTGTGGTTAATGTTGTTTAAATCTTGGATCTGTCAAGTGCATAGCTTTGATAAAGAAAACAAAATGTTACAGTTTCATGTGTTACAATTGCCCCATACGTGTGTTACAATTGCCCCTGGTTCAGAGGCAATTGTAACACTCGACCTCATTTTTTGAAATATTTAATGGCTTCAAAATAAATAGTTTTACTTAACTCAAACCTATTCATATATGTCGAGCTAAGATATCCATATATTGTTTTACTTAGTTTTAAGCAAGTATTTAGCTATAATAAAGTTGATAAATCAAATTTGGATAAAAGTGTTACAATTGTCCCCGGTCTCCCTTACGTATATATTTCATCACAAACCGTATCAGGACAACTACCCCTGGATAATTAACCCAATAAATAGGGTTATGGTAATTGGGCGAGAGTAGTCATCTGGGGATAATTGTCGATGTTGTAGCTGTTTTTGCATTGTAATAATTATAACTGCTTTGTAACTCTGTACCCTTTTTAATAAAGAAGACGATGGAAAGTGTAAAGCAGAACGAATCATGCAGTCATCTAGAAGCTGTCGGGTTACTCCTCACTACGTAGAAATATCATTGGAGCACTTTTCACCATGGTTCGCGGCTTTCAAGATAGATTGGTTGTACATGAGCAGCAAACGAGTGTCTTTCATGCCATTTCTTCCAAGAACAATGACACAACCAAGGATCGTAATATTACAGTTACGTATGGTCAACAAACCACATAATACTGATTGGGTATGTCATAAATATGAATTATATTTACTTTTCTCATGAGTGTGAATGTTAACGTAAGTGATAGCTGAAACCATTCTGCAATTGAGCCTAAATAATTGCTTATATCGATACAAATGAAGAACGGATATGAGCATAATTCTTCATTTGTTTTCAAAGGTAGAAAAACGCGCAACGGCAATGTGAAAAACTTGGACCCAGGCAGCTGTGAAAAAAAAAAAATTACATGGCTGCCTGGGCGGGATTCGAACTCACGAACTAGATCAGCGTCATAACCAAAATCATTCCAGAGGTCGCGAGTTCGAATCCCGCCACGGCTTCGAATGATTTTGTGTAACACTGGCTCTATTGAGTTTTTTCACACTGCAGTTGTCTGTGTTTCTACCGTTGGATACTAATAATTAGGGTGTTTTCGCAGGACTACGGGGAGCTTATCTAGAACGTTAGCATAAAAGAGGGCACTATTTTCAAAATGCCTGCAAACCCTCGTTTTCTATCTTCTTCAATAACTTTGAATAAAAGTTTCCAATGGTAACCGCACATGTTCCCTTTGGCTTGTGAGACATTGTAACGTCTATAGTTGCAAGGAAGATTCAATCAGTATATAGGGCATTGATATACAGTGCGACACAGAAAAAACAACTAATTTTAAAAGCATCTGTCACATTGAAATGTTTTGTGACTTTGATGTTTATTTCATCATAAATAGTCACTCTATATTCAATTATACCGAACGTACAAGTGTATTTTAACGGTCGACTGAGCACTTAGGTTTAGAAAAATCGTAAAATTTGTCTGATAGTATATTATACCAAGTTTGAGCAAAAGCAACCCTTGCAATTAATTAGTCTTTTTAAATATTTTTTCCCCTTGAATGAATGAATAGACCCAGGAGGACTGACCTAAAACAATGAATGAATGCTCAGAAGCCAGGGTTTCTTGTTGCAAAACTTGGAAGAAAGTGCCCAAGGTTCTGAAGGTACTGGTTATGCCACCCCTCCCCTCCGCCCCCCCCCCCCCCCCCCTGGTACGCCAGCATAAAAGAGATAGTGCTATGATCTATGCTCTTGACAGGATCTGAGTATCATGAGTAGAAAACCATGAGTCCTCACCTTTGCCACTCTTAGGGTGCTTTCGCTGGACTACGGAGGAGCTAATCTAGAACGTTAGCATTATGAAAGGCTTTATTTTCAAAATAGCTCAAACCCCAAACTCCTGCATACTGTTAGTACAGGAAAAGGAGTGTGTAAAACTGGTATTTGCTAGAAACGGCTGGCAAGCGTTTAAATTACAAGTTTTCGTGTGCACAAACGAGGGTTTCCCCTAGCTACAAGAGATAGCTCCCCGTTGTCAAAATCTACAACGCTATTTTGGGGAAATGTACGTTCTCCCAAACGTAGAACGTATAGGTTCTCAGCAGAGAGTCAGATATAAGCCAATAAGCGAGCGCTTTGATAGGAATGTATACAGGCATTTCCCCCTTTGCTAAAACATAAAAGAAGCATACTTTGAGTTGACTAATCATAATGGCAGGGCAGTAGGTTATTTCTTTTCATATCAGCAATGTTTTAGGTCAGCTGTTATACGCATAGACGCATTTGACACAATAAAACCTTGGTATGAAAAAAAAGAAAGAACTAGGTATCCCCAGTAAAGTAGCCTTTTGATTGAATTCGTATTGCAACAATAGACGTTACAATATCTCACAAGCCAAAGGGAACATGTGCGGTTACCATTGGAAACTTTTATTCAAAGTTATTGAAGAAGATAGAAAACGAGGATTTGCAGGCATTTTGAAAATAGTGCCCTCTTTTATGCTAACGTTCTAGATAAGCTCCCCGTAGTCCAGCGAAAGCTCACTATTAACATTTCTTGACTTATTACATCCCAAGCGGAATAAATAATTGAACAACATAAGATTTTTATCGACTAAACTAAATAACAGGCGCGTATCCAGGATTTCGCACCCCGGGGGGCCCGACGTGAATTTGGCGCCCCTGTGTACTTTTCAAAAATGTGAGCGCCCTCCCCCCCCCGGCAGGCAGAACATAGGCTCACTGGCTTAAATGTATGTTGAAGGATTTTGAATAATAATTTATTTGATTTTTTTTTTTTTTTTTTTTTTTTTTTTTTTTTTTTTTTAATACTTGCCAATGGTGAGTTAATGGAAAAGAATTTCTAGGTTATGAGGTATTACCGCTATAGATGAAAATACGAATATTTCTAAATACGAGCGCGAAGCGCGATGAGTTTTTTCCCTCTACTTTACGATCAGAAAGCAAAGAATTCTAACCAATTAGGGGATCAATTTTGTTTAGCTTCTCATCAGAATATCATATGAACGGGAGCTGTAATTTGTCCATCAAACGATTTGGAAGCAAGCCATATAAAATCATGTGAAATTTGTCCTTCAAGTAATGTGAAATCAAATAATCTATATTGATGTTTTGTTGTTCAGAATCCTCATAATCTGGTTACAAGAAAGAAAAAATAGGCGCCTGAATCGCGAGCAGAAATTTTGGTGTATTCGGAATGATCTCTAGAAACGTGACATTTTTATGCATTTCTCAGGAACACAATGTAATAACTCTTTGGAAAATGAAGTGAGGCGAGGCGCGATCGAAAATTTTGCTCTATGTAATAGAGACCTGAAGTTTAGGATCAATTGGCCTCCATAATTTAAAGACCGTATGTTGCCCAGTAATTTTACATGATTATGAAAGAGAGATGAATATCTATCTATCTAGCTGCTTCTATCCTTCTGCTTCCATCCCTAAGTTTAAGATAATTTGGCGCCCTAAGTTTAAGCTCAATTTGGCGCAACTAATCATTTGGCGCCCCTAAATGTTAGTTTGAATTGGCGCCATACATGTACGATTTAGGTGATTTGATGCCCTGGGAAAATGCAAAAATAAATGTAACGTGTATTCAATAAATTTAATGTCTGATGATTAGTATCTATATGCAAATTATGGAAGGAAAAACCAGGCGAGAGCGGAATTTTGATGACTTTGAATGATGAGAAAAGATGGCATTGCATGCGTTCCTCAGGAACACAATGTATAATCATTGGGAAAGAAATGATGCGAGTGCGTATATAGCGCGAGCCAAAATTTTGCTATGTATTATAAGTCCAGGAGGAATTAAAATTTTAGAGACATATTTCAAATACCAAGTTGTTGCCCTTAGTTTCAGGTAAATTCGGCACACCTCCCTAAGTTCAAAATAAAGTTGGAGCCCCTAAGTTTAAGATAAATTTGGCATCCTAAGGCTCAGGTCAATTTGATGCCCTACGTTTAAGCTCAATTTGGCGCCCTAAGATTAGGTCAATTGGAAATGCAAAAATGAATGTACGTGAAATAATAAATGAAATGATTTTTGATGGTTAGAATCCCATAATGTATTTTGGTAAGAGGAAAACACAGGCGAGCGAGAAGCATGAACGGAAGTTTTGATTGTATTCAAATGATTAGAAAACTGACATTTCATGCGTTCCTCAGGAACACAATTCATTGGGGGGGGGATGATGCGAGCGCAGAAGCGCAGCGAAAATTTTGTATTATTTACAGACCCGGATGCATGAACTTTGAAATTTTGCTCTATCTATAATATATATTATAGAGACCATATTTAAAAAAAACTATTTGTTGCCCCTTAGTTTCAGGTAATTCGGCGCGCCTTAGTTTCAAATCATTTGGGCGCGCCCTAATAAATTTAAAAAATGTAAGTGAAAACAAGTAAATTTAAATGTTTTGGGTTAGAATCCCATGATGTAAAACTGGTAAGGACGAAAACAGAGGCGTGTGCCAATAGGACGGAAATTTTGATGCATTCGAATGATCAGAAAACATATCATTTTACGCGTTCCTCGACACAAATGTAATAAATCAATGGGAAAAGATGATGCGAGCGGAAAGCGCGAGCGAAAATTTTGCTATGTATGTACAAACCAGGAGCAGTGGAATTTAAAATTTTGCTATTTCTAGATAGAGAATTTTAAGAGACCCCTTCTGTTTTTTTTGTGTGTTTTTTTGGGGCCCCTTAGTTTCAGGTAAATAGGATATGTTGGACCACTATGTTAAGTGTCAATTCGGCGCCCTACATTTGAGCTCAATCTGGCGTCCTTTAATTTAAGATCGATTTGGCACCCTTAACTTCAGGTTAAATCCGCGCCCTTAAGGTCTCAGGTCAATTGCGCGCCCCTTAAGTTCAGATCATTTTTGCGCCCTACTTTGATTAATTTTGCGCCTTACGTTTAAGATATTTTGGCGCCCTCTAGTTTAAGTTGATTTGGGCGCCCCTAAATTTAAGGTCGATTTTGCGCCCTAAGTTTAAGGTCGATTTTGCGCGCCTCTCTAAATCTAAGGTCGATTTAGCACCTTAAGTTTAAGGTCGATTTGGCGCCCCATCTAAGTTTCGGTCAATTTGGCGCCCCACGTACGGTAAGCTCAGTTTGGCGCCCCTCTAATTTTAAGTTTGATTTGGCGCCCCTAAATTTAAGGTGGATTTAGAGCCGCTAAGTTTAAGGTGATTTGGCGTCCCACCTATGTTGAAGTTCATTTGGCGCCCCATATGTTTAAGCTCAATTTGGCGGCCTTAGTTTAAGGTCATTCTCGGCACCCTAAGTTTATTGGGTTGCTTAGTTTACTGTCGATTTGGTGCCCCTACGTTTAAGCTAATTTGGCTCCCCGTAGTTTAATGTCGATTTGGCGCCCCTAAATTTAAGGTCGATTTGGGCCTATAAGTTTCGGTCATTTGCGCCCTTAGTTTACTGTCGATTTGGCGCCCCACCTATGTTGAAGGTCTATTTGGCGCCCCTACGTTTAAGCTCAATTTGACTCCCCCGTAGTTTAATGTCGATTTGGCGCCCCCTATAATTTAAGGTGATGCCTAAATTAAGGTCGATTGGGCGTCCTATATAGTTTAAGGTCAATTTTGCGCCCTTAGTTTACTGTCGATTTGGCGCCCCATATGTTGAAGTGTTATTTGGGCCCCTACGTTTAAGCTCAATTTGGCTCCCCGTATTTTATGTCTATTTGGCGCTCCTCCTAAATTTAAGGTCGATTTTGGCGCCCCTAATTTTGAGGTCGATGGCGCCCTATAAGTTTAAGGTCTAATTGGGCCCCTTAGTTTTCTGTCGATTTGGGCCCTAACTAAGGTCGATTTGGCCCCTAAATTAAGGTCGATTTGGCGCCCCTAAGTTTTATAGGGTAAATTTGGCCCCTTAGTTTTTGTCGATTTGGGCGCCCCCCCTAAATCAAAGGTCGATTTTGGGCCCCTAATTTAAGGTCGATTTTGGCGTCCCACCTATGTAAGTTCAATTTGGCGCTATTGTTTTTAAGCTCAATTTGGCGGCCTGGTTTAAGGTCATTCGGACCCCAAAGTTTATTGGCGTTGCTTAGTTTACTGTCGATTTTGGTGCCCCTACGTTTAAGCTCAATTTGGTCCCGTAGTTTAATGTCGATTTGGCGCCCCCAAATTTAAGGTCGATTTGGCGCCCTATAAGTTTAACGGTCAAATTTTGGCCTTAGTTTACTGTCGATTTGCGCGCCCACTATGTTGAAAGGTCTATTTGGCGCCCCTACGTTTTAAGTGCAATTTGATCCCCTTAGTTTAATGTCGATTTGGCGCCCCTAAATTTAAGGTCGATTGTTGGCGCCCCCTAATTAAGGTCGATTGGCGTCCTTAGTAAAGTTAAGGTCAATTTGTGGCCCCTTAGTTTACTGTCGATTTGGCGCCCACTATGTTGAAGGTCGATTTGGCGGCCCCTAACTGTTTGCTCAATTGGCTCGCCTTTTATGTCGATTTGGCGCCCCTAAATTTAAGGTCGATTGGCGCCCCTAATTTTAAGGTCGATTGGGCCGTCCTATAAGTTTAAGGTCAATTTGGCGCCCTTAGTTTACTGTCGATGGGCATAATAAGGTCGATTTGCGCACTAAATTTAAGGTCGAGTTTGGCGCCCTAAGTTAAGGTCAATAAATTGCACCTCCTAGTTATGTGTCGATTTGGGCCCGCTAATCAAAGTCGATTTGGGCCCATTAGTCGATTTGCGTCCCACCTATGTTGTTCAATTTGGCGCCCTTATGTTTAAGCTCAATTTGGCGGCCCTTAGTTTAAGGTCCATTCGGCACCCCTAAGTTTATTGGCGTTTGCTTAGTTACTGTCGATATTGGTGCCCCTACGTTTAAAGCTCAATTTGTCCGCTATTTTAATGCGATTTGGCGCCCCCTAGTTTAAGGTCGATTTGCGCACCCTAAATTTAAGGTCGTGGGTCCACTATAAGTTAGGACATTGCGGCTAGTTTATGTCGTTTGCGCCCCTAAATTTAAGGTCGATTGGCGCCCTAAGTTTAAGGTCTTTGGCACCCTAGTTTACTGTCGATTTGGCGCCCCCTACAATCACACAAGGTCGATTTGGCCCCTAAATTATAAGTCGATTTGGCGCTCTATAGTTAAGGTCAATTTGGCGCCACTTAGTTTACTGTTGATTTTGGCGCCAAATTTAAGGTCGATTTGGCGCGCCCTAAGTTTGAGGTCAATTTGGCCCCTTTTGTGTTACTGTGATTTGGCGCCCCCTAAAATAGGTCGATTTGGCGCCCCCCTAATTTAAGGTCGATTTGGCGCCCCTAAGTAGGTAAATTTGGCGCCCTTAGTTTATGTCGATTTGGCGCCCCTTTTTTTAAGGCGCTCTTCCCTTCCTTTCTTCTCTCTCTCTCTCCCTCTTTTTCTTTTCTTTTTTTTTCTTCTTTTCTCCTTTTTCCTCCTTTCCCTTTTTCTTCTTTTCTATTTTTTTTTCCCTCTTTTTTTTCTTTTTTTTTTCTTCCTTTTTCTCCCTTTTTCTTCCTTTTTTCGCGCCCCTGCGCGCCCCGCGGCGGGCCCGTGGCCCAGTAAATAGCCAGTGAAAAGGCATGGAAATAATATTTTATTAGTTCTACTCCTCACCAAGTAAAACTTGATAAAGCCATGGAGGTAAAATAGAAACACTTACGGTTCCTTGGCCCCTTGCTGACTTACCTTAGAGGAATTTTACTGCAAGGAAATCCATTGGTTGTGTGCTGAAACACATGACTTGTACAGTGCATACAATCTCATCTATCAAATTTTGTATCGCTTTACAATTAATTATTTTAACAGAGAGAGGCCGTCCATAACTTAGGCCTAAGGAAGGCAAGTATCAACCGGCAAAAGATGATGACGATGTAATGACTATCAAAGCTAAAGACCTGACAGTCAATGCCAATCAATGCACAACGATGCAAGAGAAAGGTAGACTGACACTCATGTTAGAACACGTATAAAGGCAATATATCCAAATAATTAAGCTTTGATTGACAAAAAAAAAAACACAACAAACAACACAAAAAAACGGATCAACGAACCCGGATGATTTAAAAAAATGTTTCTAGGAGATTGATGGGAATATCTTTTAATTAAACTGTTCATGTTGCCGTTTTGATACCCCCCCCCAATAAAAAAAAAACAAAAAAGGCCAAAAAATATATTTTTTTAAAACATGAGAAGGTTTCATAAATATGCCCCTTCTTTTACTTTGTAATTTGGAATTAATTTAATATCTATATTAATATTTTATATAGAACGTTCCTGAGGATTTCCTGAAAGAAAATTTACCGTAATCAAAATTGGATTTCAATGGGAACACCAGATGAATCACCCGTGAAGCTCAACAATAATCATCAGAGCTGAATATGGAAATCATGTTCATATCAGTTCAATGAACCTGCAGGTATGTTATTATACACTTAAGTATTATCATTCAATAGTCTACATTTCCTCAAAGTCAATGCTAACTAGAATACACAAAACGCCTTGTGCAGAATAACTGTCCTCCTGAAGAGCTGAATCCTCAGTCGCTGTTCCTGCAGTCATTTCATCCTTATATAGATATGGCTATGGTGCAGGAGGTCTCCATCAGATCCCAGCCACTTCTTTGTTGGTTAACTCCCTGGAGAGAACGCGAGTAGAGACTTCGTCTCGCATATCCTCTACATCAATCCTCACTGGGTTGTAGTGTTTTTTCACCCTTCCTTGCATTCTGAGATAAGTTGGCATATTGGGATGTCCCGATAGCAGACTGACGTCTTAAAGACGTCTTAAACTGGTCAAAATGGTAACTCGTCATACGGCGTAAACACAGCATCTTTACGATGTCTTAACGACGTCTCTCCAAAATTAAATCTGATATTTAAATATCTTTACATGTTTCTATGCGATGTGATTAGTCTTCTTGGTAATGACTTTCAAAGACGTTAATTTTCTATTTTTGGAGCAACAAATTGTGACAGTAATATGACGTCTTTTATGAATGTCTTTACGACTCTATGACAACTTTTCTTGTCATTTTTTTGACAAACGACATCTTTAAGACGTCTTTAAAACGTCTATAAGACAACTTTTTGAATGTCTTTAGACGTCTATAAGACCACTTTTCTTGTATTTTGACCAATAACGACATCTTTAAAGTCTTTTAAAACGTTCTAAGCAACTTTTTGCTTTCATTTGACCAAAATCAATGTTTGTTGGTCATGAATATTCAAGCAGTATTCTGAGATTTGAAAGGGGGAAAATGAATGAAATATACAATTTTAAGCCATGTAACCGGCATTCGGCTTATTGACATATTCAATTGTTTTAAATTATATCATTTTATGTATACACAATTTCAAAGGTGCTTCATAATGACAATTCTTCATATTGTATTAACAAATTGTAATTTAATAATAAGTATGTCTTTCTTTAAACTTTGTCTGTAGCATTTATTAGCAGGACCGGACAAACTGCCAGTAATATAGGGCTGTTGTGTGGACAATCAGGTCTTAGATAGATTAGAAGGGTTAAGGATGGAATCAAGTATTAATGTCAACATCCCTGATAGCACAGTGACGTCATTATAACGTAAATTTGCACCCGCGTTTGACGTCTTAAAGACGTCGTATTTTTACGTCATAAAGATGTCTTTTTTTAGACGTAATAATGACGTAAAAATACGATGTCTTTAAGACGTCAAACGTGGGTGCAAATTTACGTCATAAAGATGTCTTTTCCTGACGTCTTTAAGACGTCTGACGTGATGTCTTTAAGACGTCTTTAAGACGTCACTCTGCTATCAGGAGTCTTGTACTCATAGGCCATCTCTACAGTGTGTTCCCAAAAAAAGGTAATCGAAGTTCAAAGGTCAGTCATTTCAAAAGTATATGATTTATTTTTGTGATTTGTTTACTTAACTACTAAGTAACTCATCAGCTTTAATTTGAGACATTGCTTACGTCCAAAATGTAATGGGTCACAGAGTTAGGGTCCTTTGAAGGTGATAGGTACAAAACCCATTTTTCCAAGTTTTTCGTGTTTAGGATATGAAACCAACTTTTTCATAAATCTTTGTTGGTTTCATAGTTTTGGGGGTTTTGTCACAAAAAGTTTCAATGAAATGCAATCTCATTTGTCAAAGGACCTATCTCAATGGCAATGAGATGTGTTCGCAATTAGGAGTCTCTTGAGTCTTGGAAACGTCTTGGTGACGTCTCCTGAGACTTCAGGGCATCGAGGGAAAATGGAACACAAAAGTCAAACATGTTCAGTCTCTTCGTAGACCTCTTTAAGACACCAGCAAGTCAAAATTATTAAACCGTTCGATTTCTTTTAATCGTTAGCAAGTTTCGACAACGTCTCTGCGACGTCGTGGATACTAAAGGGACGTCGCGGCAACCCCGCAAAGACGTCACAAAGACTTGCTCGCGTATTAAAGAAGTGTACTGAAAGATTGGACATGTTTGACATTTGTTTGATTTTTCTCGCGACTTCCTGCAGAATCAGGAGACGTCGCGGCGACCTCTCCGAGACTCCAGAGACTCATGCATAATCGATAACCCATGTCATTGCCAGTGAGATAGGTCCTTTGACAGATGAGATTGCATTTCATTGAAACTTTGTGTGACAAACCCCCCCCCCCAAAAAAAAAAAAATAAAATAAAAAAAAATAAAAAAATATGTAACTAAAATTTTATAAAAAGTTGGTTTCATACCCTAAAAACGAAAACTTTGGAAAAAAGGGGTTTTGTACCTATCACCTTCAAATGATCCTAACTCTTTGACCCATTACAGTTTGGACAAAAGCAATATCTCAAATTAAAGCTGATGAGTTACATAGTAGTTTAGTAAACAATTCACAAAATTAAATCATATACTTTGGAAATGACTGACCTTTGAACTTCGATTACCTTTTTTAAGGAACACACTGTATATTCTCCACCCATGGGACAGTCAATGCGCAGAGAACCACCGACTTGGACTGCTTTGACCAGACTACCATAACTGGTCGCATGTTGGTAATTGCATTCTCACTGGGGAAGGTCATCTGCTCATCGAGGTCCGGGACCAACTGCCAGTCTCTTGCTAGACACAGGAGTCTGCTTTTGTGCGGTCTAGCTTTTCTGTTGGTTCCAGTTTTCGTTCCAGCCTTCACGAATGGGATCATCACTGGAGCGTTTGGTACTTTTGTCAGATTAAATTTCTCTACAGCATTTTTACAGCGTTACTCAGCACTTTAAAGATCTCATTGTGCCTCCAAGTATATAGGCCTTCAAGCAGAGAGACCTGACAATTTGATAGAATGTGCCTGAGTGAACCCTTTTTTCCACATTTGTGGCAGTTCTCATTCTCGGTCTTGGCCCACTTCTTCTGGTTGTGTGGAGAAGGAAGAACGTCATAGGTTGCTCGTAGCAAGAACTTGAGTGTGCCTGTTTCTATTCTCCATATATCTCTCCAGGACAGGGCCGCGGCTCTACGTACTCCCATCGACACTAGGCTCCCTGCTGCACGAAGCCCTCTGCTTTAGCAATACGATGTTCCTCCTCTTTGCAACGGATTTCATCCGAAACCATCTTCCGCTTTATTTTTGTGGTTGCCTTGAAGAAGTACTGGGTTGGGTTCATGCCTAGCCCAGCTCTATTGGTTTGCACAGGGCCAACCATATTTTTGTGCCTCGGCCGAGATTTCATGTCCTCAGCTTCTTGCTGGGCATTCCATTTCCATCCTGTGCGGATGTCTGGCACAGTCCCCTTAACAAACTGGTCACCGGAGTCCCACAGGGTCGAGAACATGTGAGCCTTCTTCACCTTAAACTCCTCTGTAAGTGCACTAAGGGGTAGTTTCAATTTTGTGGAGTGGCTGTAGAAGCTTATGTTTGTTGTGCATGGAGGGACGCCAAGCCATTTCCGAACGGGCACAGATATTCTCTGCTCAATCCTCTCGACATGCGTCATTGCTATTTCGTACAGCATCAGAGGCCACATGATCCTTGGGAAGAGACCGAACTTTAGGCACCACAACTTCAGTTTATTTGGGAGGGTACATCTGTCAATACGTTTCAGTCCATCCTCCACCATTATTCGGACCTTGGTAAACCAGCGCCCCATGCTCTTAACAGGGGCAACTGATATTGACGGAATGGCCTCAACGCCTACTCTGTAGCGTGTCCTGTCATCGACACTTCCTTTCCTGATGGTCAAGCTCCTTGATTTCTTTGGCTTGAACTTCATTCTGCACCAGCTTATCAAATGATCCAGCCGCTCAAGAGCCTTCTGTGCATTTGTTGTACATGGATTGAGTAGGGTAAGATCATCCATGACAGCTCGTATTGGTGGCAGCTCGAGCCCAGGTTCAATCTCGATACCTCTACAACTGGAACATGCAGCTCTAGTTATAACTTCTATTGCCATGACAAATAGAATTGGGGAATTTGCACACCCCATTGGAATGCTTACCTCGAGGAGCTGGTAAGCCGTTGTAAATTCCTTGGTGGAAAACCTCATCTTGAAATCCTGAAAGTAGCACTTCAGGAAGCCACTAAGTTTATCTGGAATGTAGAAGAGTGAACCATAACATCGAGTGGGGGTGTGAGTCGTACGCATTGGCTAAGTCCAGCACTAAGATTGATAGGTCCATCTGGGGTCATCCCGATAGTCCGCGGGGGGGGGGATGTCTGTTACTCTGAAGGTTCTTTATTCCGAAAAATAGAATGAGGTTCGATAGTCCGAAAATAGAATGAGGTTCGTTAGTCCGAAAATAGAAAAGGTTCGTTATTCCGAAAATAGAAAAAGGTCCGTTATTCCAAAAAAGAAAAGGTTCATTATTCCGAATTTTTATTATATCCAAAAATAGAAAAATTTCGTTATTCCGAAAATAGAAAAAGGTCCGTTATTCCGAAAATAGAAAAAGGTTCATTATTCCGAAAATAGAAAAAGGTTCGTTAGTCCGAAAATAGAAAAGGTTCATTATTCCGAATTTTTGTTATATCCAAAAATAGAAAAGGTTCGTTATTCTGAAAATAGAATGAGGTTCGTAATGCGGCGGTCACAACTCGCCGTACCTTCGACGTGCAACTCCCTACGATGGATTTCGTAGAAAATTCGTGCAGCGGAGGTACCTTACAGGTACAATGCACGCATGACGTACAGGAGGTTTTTACAATACCCTTACGCAGGAATCACAGAAGTTGACACAGGACCTGTGCGTGCGTTGTACATGCAACGCAGGCTACGTTGATGGCAAGTGCCCCGTAGACTACGACGAGTTGTGACCGCCGCATTAGTCCAAAAATAGAAATTTTTGTTATTTCGAATTTTCGTTATTCCGAAAATATTAAAAGGTTCGTCAGTCCAAAAATAGAAAGTGTTCGTTATTCCGAATTTTCTTTATTCCAAAAATAGGAAAGGTTCGTTATTCCTAATTTTCGTTATTTTTCAAAAGTTTAACTCGAATTTATAAAAAGGAGGAAAAGAGAATTTCAATTTATGGCCCTCCTTTTCTTGCTATCGCATGTTTTTTTCCACATGTATATTGAGATTATTATAAAATTGAAAAGGAAATATAGAATATATCGAAGTGATCATATAATGTCAACAATTTTCTCTTTTTTTGGGGGGGGGGGAGCCGAGTGCATAACTTGCCTTAATAATAATAATAATAATAATACCCATTATTTATAATGCGCTTTCCCATAGTGGCTCAAAGCGCTTTACAGTATTACCCCGATCACTGGATTTAACTCCATATTTTGTAGTCAGCCATTTATAGGCGCCTTATATGGAATTATCCTCCCGGGTACCCATTTGCACCTGGGTGGAGTGGACGTAAGTGCCGGTGCGGGAATCGAACCCACGACCTTTGCATTCCCAGTCGAGTGATACGACCACTAGACTACGGCACTTACGCACCTGCTTTCAAATAACAAACTTTATTGTATTTTGGGAATAATGAACCTTCGGATTAACAAACCTTTTCTATTTTATGAATAATGAACCTTTTTGTATTTTTGGATATAACAAGAATTCGGAGTAACGAACCTTTTTCTATTTTCGGAATAATGAACCTTTTCTATTTTCGGAATAACGAACCTTTTCTATTTTTGGATATAACAAAATTTCGGAATAACGAACATTATCTTTTTCGGAATAATGAACCTTTTTCTATTTTCGGACCAACGAACCTTTTCTATTTTCTGACTTACGAACCTTTTTTTATTTTCGGAATAACGAACCTCATTCTATTTTTCGGAATAACGAACCTTTAGAGTAACTAACATCCCCCCCCCCCCGCGGACTATCGGACCCGCGGACTAACGGACCCGCGGACTATCGGACCCGCGGACTATCGGACCCGCGGACTATAGGACCCGCGGACTATAGGACCCGCGGACTATCGGACCCGCGGACTATCGGGCTGTAGCCGTCCATCTTCCTCCTCTTTGCCTCTTGGATTGTATGCCATATCATTGCAGAATGCTCAACACAGCCAGAAAAACCTGGAACTCCTGCCTTCTGAACAGCTGTGTCCACGAATCCATTCACAACCAGGCACTTAGAAAGGCGCCCTGCAAGGATTCCCATCATGAACTTTCCGTCGGTATTAAGGAGAGAAATTTTACGAATCGATTCTATTCTCTCAGCATTATTTTCTTTTGGTATGTACACGCCTTCAGCTTTACTCCACTCCTTGGGCACTACGTTATTTCGCCATAGCACCCTCATCAGCCTCCATAACAGTCTCCTCATCTTGGTACAATACTTGAAGACCTTGTATGGCAGACCATTGGGACCTGGAGATGAGCCAGCCCTAGAAGTTGGACGAACCAAGGCTTCAATGGGAGGCAAAGGTAGGTTTCTCATGTTGTCAGATTAGGTGTTCTCAGATGGTTTTGGAGCTCCTCTCTAGTAGCCTTCAGTTCGCCAGATTTCACAGGGTTGAATAGGGCTTTTGTGAAGGCAAAACGATCTTCGTAGAACTTCTGTAATTGCTTAGCCCGCCCTTTCCTTTCCCTTTTAAGTCTCTCGGCCTTAGTCACGGCTTTCAACCACTTCATCTCTGAGGTCGTCCAGAGCCTTCATTTCTATATCGTTATTCTCCTTCTTCGCCTCCCTCCATTGAAGCTGTAGGGCTCTTATACTTTGTCGTATATCACGGATTTCCTGCTGACGTCTACTCAGTCTCGACTTAGATCCCTGCAGCTTCGTAGTGGATCATCCAAAGTTATCGACCCCATACTTGTATATTGCCTCCATCATAAAAGATAAATTCTCTTCAGTACTTCCCGTCATGGATTGAGCAGAGTTTTGTCCAGCTGCTCATCCATAGCCTCCCACACTTCTTTGTTCGTAGAGTTAGGCCACTTCACCTTAAAACGTTTGCTCCTTCTACTTGGGTTGTGAGATGTAGCATTGGAATCGGTGACACTGTGGTTGTCACCCTGGCCATGCGCCTCATGTGAATCATCACTGCGTTGTTCAGCCCACTGCTCACTCCTCGGCTCCTGGGTTGTCGCTCCCCTGGAGTAGCCTACCTTCGCCTGGTGAATTCTTAGACCTTTGGTGGTGTTGAAATGTCTATTGCATGGTACAGAGGCTACCCGATTGGGCGTAATCGTAGTTCTGGGGCGAAGCCTAGTCCTTATATCTGTATCGTCCGGCCGTGTGGGTGATTCTTCCGCTCACCTTCCCGGATCACCCAGGGGGTATTCTTGTCTATCAAAAATCGTAATAATATAATGGGTGCCGCAAAGGGCTGAGTTAGGGGCAGTCAACCCCCTCCTCCCTGCCCGTGCTGCCGGCTAAGTCCATGCTACAACTATTCCTGTACGAGATAAACTTATCGATATCGCATGAAGGTAATCCTTTTAAACTAAAAAAAAAAGTGTAAGATAGTGCCATCTTTTGGCGCCAGCCATGGTGTTGGTGGCCGTTTCCAAAAACTTTCAATAATAAAAGGTGTTGATTTTATCAGAAGTTTGAGTGTTAAGAATAAATTATTGAGATTAAGAACTAGATTAGGAAGACCAGTAAAAAAGGAAAGAAAATACACTGCATGATTTGTGTATTTTTTACATATATATTGCAGGACTCAAAGGAAGAGCAACTTTTATTAAGTGGGTGTCCTATTGAAATATTGTTAATTGTTAATTGTATTGTTAATTGTATTGTTAATAAATAAATAAATAAGTAAATCAGGGGTTTTTAAAGGGATGTAGTAACATTGAATGATATTCAAATCACAATTTTTTGATTTAGCTCATTTTGTCAACATAATTATAAACTTATAGGTCAGTCTGGTATCTCTTCAAAATTACAAGGTAATTGCTTGCTTTACTTTCGAGATATCAATGATTTCATACTCAAATTTAGTAAACCATCTCGTGGTGGAAAACAAATTGCCATGTGCTTTTCAAGACACCCCACTTCCTGTCGTGTTCCCCCCGACCCAAGCGGGCTGGAGGGTTTGCTGCAAAGGGGTTGAAAATTCACTCGCGTTTGGCTGTTACACTGTTTTGTGGTAGTAAATGACTTCCATTTGATCTGAAACTTTCAGTAGTTTGTTTTTACTATTAGAGCAATATAATTTTATTCATCTTGATCTAGTTGCTCCTGTTTTTGAAAGTTACTATTTCCCTTTAACTACTGCGCGCAGGCCTGGGTTAAATTTATTCGTCTGTGCAGTGGTTAACACCCCTGATCAGTGGTTTTGCTCTTCATGCATTATTTAAAAACCTCTGATCAAGGTTTTAGCTCCTGCGTGAAGCGCAACTGGTAGGTTTTTTTCAGTAGTTTGAACCCCTGATCAGTGTTTTTGGGAGTATTCTTTTTTACAAAAACAATACAAATATTCCTACAATTAATCCGTGTGCTTAATTTATATGTTGTTCACCTACGTAGCACAATATAAAAGTAATATTAAAAGTAATGCCACATTCTCCAGTTTGAAATATGTTAACTCTTTTGTATCTCATGCACATCCCTTATGACTTTTCAGGCGCGGTCCTTGATTCAGATTCACAGAAAGCCTGAAGGGGGGGGGACAAAACCGGAGCTTGAATCTCTCTTGTTTTTTAATACCAAAAATTACAATTCGGGAAATGGTAAATTCAATTTAAATAAGGATTTTGTCATTTAAACTTTCTATATCATAAATTTCATTAAATTGATGTTTATTTACTATGTTTCAAGCAAATCAAATGTCTTTTGTTATGTTTCAAAGTGATAATTGATAATAATAATAATAATAATCACATATTAACAACTAACACTAATCAATGTGGCTATTCATAAAAAGGTTTTTTAAAAAAAATGATTCATTCCAACGTGAATTGTCCTTATTTCGTGACCAATAGATTTTTTTCTTTTATTTTAAAAAACAAAACGAAATTGAAACAAAACAAGGGATTTTTTAGTCGATATTGTTATATATATATATATATATATATATATATATATATATATATATATACATGTATATACATGTATATACATGTATATATGAATATATATATATTTTTTTATACCGTTTTAAAGATAACAAGTACAAAGCGATTGATATAATGCAGTATAGATGCCATAATGCATTATACAGTGTGTCCCACAAAAAATGCTAATGGCACTTTAGATGTGTATAATATTAACATTACATAATTGTACCGTTTAAATCTTTACACCCGTAAACTGCAATTCGTTTTCTACAACTGGAATTTCATGTGATATGGTGCAAGAATCACAAAGATATGAGCATTTTGTCATTGCGGATCAGGAAACCTCTCCATCCAAATATATATTGAGTAGTGCCGGATGTGTCGAATAAAAGAAAACCGAAGTTTGATCATTAATAATTTGAAATATATTTCAGTAGTGATTATGAAATTTATATCACTGTAAAGTGCAACTGATTACCCTTTTAATGATACCTCTCTCAGCTCACCATTATCACGCATCGCTGAACTCCATTGTGCTGAAAAAGTCTTGCAAAATTGTGAGTGCTCACTTTCATGCTCCTTGAGATGCATTATTCAAATGTGCCTCAATGGAAACCCGACTTTGATCATCAAATGAGCGTGAAAGTGAACCACTCACAATTTTGCAAGACATTATTGAAAACAATGGGGTTCAGTGAGCTGAGAGAGGTATCATTAAAATGGTAATTAGTTGCACTTTACAGTGGTATAAATTTCATAATATTACTACTGAAATTTTTTAAAAAGTATTAATGATCAAACTTGGGTTTGTTTTATTCAACACATCCAATAATACTCAATATAAACTTGGATGGAGAGGTTTCCTGATGTGTTATGACAAAATGCTCATATCCTTGTGATTTTTGGACCATATCACATAAAATTTCATCCAGTTGTAGAAAACGACTTGTGGTTTACGGATGTAAAGATATAAACAATATAATTTTGTAATTTTAATATTATACCCATCTAAAGTGCCATTAGCATTTTTTTTTGTGGGACACACTGTATATGCCAAATTGCCATCTATAGTGCATTATCTCGATCGTTGTGTACTTGTTATTATAGGTTTTCCTTCCCAATTTCATAGGTTTGTCATTCAAACCTATAGAAGGTTCATTCAAATTCAAGCGATACCTTTTTCCGATCGATATCGGCATATTAATTTTAAAATACGGGGAATCAAGATCATTCATAGTCACGAAGCTTTATTTTAAGAGCATTCAATTTTATAATTGGGGCAAAACCATTTCCATGAATTACATTCAATCCCATTTTTTCCTTACTTAATTTTATTTATACAGCACACAAGATCTTTAAACGTGCATACAAGTTCATTAATGTATGTACAATTTCGCATTATGTTCATTCAAATTAACGAGGCATCGTTTTTAGGATCCCAATTAACCTGTTCGGGCAATCAATTTCATTTTGAGGAACTCAATTTTAAGAAATTTCCATTCAGTTTAAAATTCCGTTTATGTTTTTGTGTTTTCCCTTCATTCTCTATATATTTTCGCATTATACAAGATTTTCATGGCATTGGTGTGCCATATAATTTTATTTAGTGGCTTATCCTTTAAATCATGTTTTTAAACTAGGATTTTATCTTGAAATTATAACGAATCCCGCAATTTCCATCGCAGAGAATTCAAAGGGAGCCTGACGAGTTGGAACCCCCCCCCCGCTCCACCTCACCGGAGCCCATTAATTGAGAAAAAAGTGCATAAAATCTGGTATTTTGCGGAGTTTCCCCAACTTAAAACACCTCCCCCCCCCCAAAAAAAAAATAGCAGGTACATTATTTTTATGGATGAACGACTAAACCCTACCCCTACCACGAGTGAAATATGACTGTGAGGATGACCGAATGCCGAAATATCTTCACACCTACCCCCTCCCCACTTCTCCCAACCTCCCCGCTCCTTTTTGCTTGATCAGCGTAGCGGAAAAAAAATCGACAGTACAAGAATCTGAAATATAAATTTTGGCCTCCATAAAATCCTGGATCCGCCACTTTAAAAATTGGGGCTTTGTATTGTTTTTTAAGGTTATTTAAAAATATATAATATAGGCTGTTGTCTATTTTTCCGTGTTAATTTTTTGTTTTGCTCTATTCGCATCTGATTTTAATCTTATATCAAAGAAACATTTTTGTTGTTGCTTTGTTTCTTTCTTTTAATCCTTACGTCTTGCATTAAGTCGACGACATTTAAAGAGACACATTTCATAATGGATTTTTTTTTTTTTTAGTTCGGACATTACAGATATAATTTTTTTATTTATTTATTTTTTTTTTTTTTTTTTACATAATAGAGATATTTTTATATGAAGGCATATACGGGCCTTTTCTTAATGAAAAATCAAGTCTTGATTTTTAATAGGGAAACATACAAGTCTTGGTATTACTTTCAATAATAAATTATATGTGCGTGTCCAGTGTTCTTTCTTTTTGCCTTTGCATCCGCTATTTCATTTTCGTTGCTATGAGGGACTTATCCATGGCTGCAGGATAAACAAAGTCATGGTAAACCGTTTTGATAACCTACAATATCATATCTTCTTGACGAATGAATCTTAAATAGAATACACTTATTTTTAATATGCTTGCCTTATAATGAATTTGAATGACCTAAGAAAGTCCGAGGCCATCCCCATTTGAATTTGAATGCATATTTCTAATAATCTATGCATAAAGTTTCAATGCAAACGACTCTTTTTCTAAATGTGTTGCACGGATATTTAATTCGATCGAGCGAAAAGAAATATTAAACATTTCCAATTTTAAAGTTGATTGTTCTTTATCTTAACTTAGATGACTGATTCGAAGAATGCTTTACAAGGATTCAAATCTCAAACGAAGCAAAAATGAAATTGAATCAAAATTCTTTAAACGCTTATGCTACTTTTTAAAATCGACTTGGCACATTTAAAAAGATCATTGCATAAATAAATGAATTGAACGAACTTAATGTAAGTTTAAATGGAGGTTGGCCCAAACGATCACAACTGTGGTGAAATTGAATGATCTTAAAAGAGATTCAAATGATATTTGTATGAAAGTGACCAGGAAAACCTATACTAAATCAAAGCAGATTTTTAAAGATACAGATGCCCAAGCTTGTCCGAAACAT
Organism: Paracentrotus lividus; assembly: GCA_940671915.1. NCBI lineage: Eukaryota > Metazoa > Echinodermata > Echinoidea > Camarodonta > Echinidae > Paracentrotus > Paracentrotus lividus. The sequence continues at coordinate 43,306,367 of CALNVZ010001721.1, read as the reverse complement.
TCGGCACAAAATTAAACATGGCGCAACCCACTCTTTTGAACTAAATATGAATTCATAGCTAATTCTACTCCAGAAGTCAGAGCATTGACAAATAAGTTTATTTCAGTTCCAATTATTTAAACTTACCCAACAGAAGAAAGGCCGAAAAGAAAACGTGCAAGAAGAAAGGAAGAAACACCCAAAGAGTACGAAGGTAAGATATATGTTTCAAATGCAGTTTTACAAGGAGTATTTAACCCAGGAAGGGGGGGGGGGGCACTCACCACATGATGTCACTGGCGTAAATCCACTCGCGCTTTCTATTCATGAGAGGGGGGGGGGGATGGCGCTTTGTATTATTATGTAATACCCCCACCCCTGATGAATAGCATTCTTTACGGATTTACGCCAGTGCATGATGTGCTACCCATGCGTGTCCCCAAAAAGCGTCGAAAAGGGTCTGTTTTCAGCCTTTCGGCGGCGTCGACGCTTTCCTTAAAATAGGGGTGTTTTTTCATATCAGTCGCCATTTTCATAAATATAGGGGTGTTTTCAGCGGAAATTGCTGTTTTGGGGTCAAAATTTCACGGTGTTTACGCAATTTAGAGTATGTTTTTTTTTCCAGTCTGACGTCGAAAAGGGGTGCAAATTTGACTTCATGCAATGAGACGTTTAGGGTCCATTTTCAGGATGCGGGGACACGCATGGGAAGCACTTTTTTCTTTGAATGACCCCCCCGGGGGGGGGATATTTAATAGCAAAGTATAATGTAAATCTCGTCTCAAAAGGCATCACTATTACACACAGTTTAAAAATTCAGTCTGACCTTATTTAAAGGGCGCCAAATCGACCTTACACTTTAATAGGGGGTGCCAATTCGATCTTAAATTTAAGGGGCGCCAAATCGACCTTAAACTAAGGGGGCGCCAATGTATGGCTTAATTGTAGGGGCGCCAAATTGAACTTTAAAGTAGGGGTGCCAAATTGACCTGCAAACAGGGAGTGGGGGCGGGGGCGCCAAATTGACCTGAAGATAAAAGGGAGCCAAATTGACCTCAAACTACGGGGGTGCCAAATTTAGCTTAAACGCAGGGTCGCCAAATCGACTTGAAACAGAAAGGGGGGGGGGTCAAATTGACCTTAAACTTAGGACCGCCATTTTTTATCTTAAGGGCCATTCTTTAAAAGGGAACTTTTTTGGGACAAAATAAATTTTTGGTTCTTGATTTTAAGCAAATAGAGCCATGTCTGAATTTCATGAACTTTTTTTTTTTGTGTGTGTGAT